>OY730192.1:87624022-87745806 GCA_963422505.1 Pseudognaphalium luteoalbum | reverse complement strand
GAAAAATGCATCAATAGTTTTGTTTTCTACATTTTCGTGTATTGACTAATTTTTTATCTTTAAAAATGAACTACTAATTTAAAATTGATTATTTTCGGGTATTAGAAAAAAAATTAGTTGATACCCGAAAATGCAAAAAATAGAACTATTGATTCATTTTTCGGAAAAAATATATATCCACATGGATTGCCACGTAGGCAAAACCGGATGAGTTGTCATTTTTTTTGGTATCCGGTAACGATACCCGAAAATGATAAGTTTTAAATTAGTGGTTCATTTTTTGGAAAAGAAATTAGTTGACACCCAAAAATGCAAAAAACTGAACTATTGTTGCACTTTTCGGCAAAAAACCCTTTTCACTTTGTTTATGGGTTATTTAAGCTTAAAATGTCCAAATATGGGTTGGGTAAAAGAATCGGACCAAACGGTTGCTGGAAAACATGTTTTTGGCTCAAATTCCGGCCAACAGCTCGTTGTGTCGCAGAGACTACAGGCCACCTACGACACAAGCCCTTATGTCGCTAAACCCCCACTTATGTCGCATATAGCGACACAAGTGACTATGTCGCAAACCCTTCGGATGTCGCATTTAGCGACACAAAATACTATGTCGCAAAACCTATTTCCGCCGCATATAGCGACACAATATTTTATGTCGCATAAATTGCGGATGTCGCACTTATCGACACAAGCTCTTATGTCGCAGATATGATCTGCGACACAATAGACTATGTCGCACCTAGTGACACAATCCTTATGTTGCACGTAGTGTCGCATGAAATAGAACCAAGAAAACACAGATTTTACTAAGTGTCGAGACCTAAAATTTTATCACTTGATTTCACCCAAATTCAAGTCCAGGTGCGTTTTTCACTAAAGCAATATAATAGAAATAAAATTTTTTCAAGCTGACTTGGCATCTCGACCCCAACCAGGGGCCAGCCCCTTGGACCCCGCCAGGGGTTGCCACCCCTGGTGTGACACCCGACGATTTAGGGTTACTGATTAACCTGCTAGAAACCCTAATTACGTGTGTTTAGTTTAGTGAATATACACTTCCGTAATTGATTTATATTATGCTACATAATTAGTTGTAATTACGCTTACGCAATTGGTAAAATTGTGCAAAACAACCGGACGGAGTCCGACACGGTATAAATACGGACGTTGGTGAACAAAATATTAAATAATATGAAATTATTTAATAAACTCAAAAACTCGTCAATATTATGTTTATAATATTTAACACGTTAATTATATCGTATAATGTAACGCAAACGCAATGAAAACACGCGAAATGCGCTCGATAATCGAACGAAAGTCAAAATACATTTTAGAATCTACAATATGTCAATTAGTATAAAACTATCAATTAAAATATCGAGTCTTTAAACATTAATGAAAAACGTCTAAATAAAACGTTACGCGATTAAACCTCTGTACAACGGACACGCAAATCGAGGCCGATAAATAAACGGAACTTTTAAGAAGTATTTCCAAGTATTTAGAATAAATATCTCAAGTGAAATTATTAAGATTTAATTTTTATTAAAAACGCGTGCTTAAAACGATTAACGTATATATAAACACCGAAATAAATGAGGAAACGAACACCGCGCGAAGCACACATCGGATAAACAAGAAAATGACCAAAATACCCTTGGTGGGACCACATGGAGGCCGGCCACCCCATGTGCCACCCCTTCCTCTCCCCTCTCTTTGACCATGCAAAATCCACTCATTTGGATTCTCTTACACCACCACCTAAAGTTCATGCAAGAACTTCTCTATTTCACTCAACCTCCTTTTCTCTCCATTCTCTCTACACTCTCTCATCTCTCTCTACTTCCAGAAAACTCAGCTCCCTTTCACCACCCAAGAACCACCATTACCACCACCATAAACCACCATAACACCACCACCACAAAGTCACTATTTTACAAGGAAAACAAGCTCAACAACAACTTCTCCTTCTCCTCATCTCATCTCCATCAAAATCTTTGTAAGAAACCTCCTATCTCCTTCCATTATACTTATTATGATGTTATAAGGCTCATCTAACTTGATTATGTCCAAATACCTTGCTAAAATACGTTTTTATGATTTATATACAAAGAGTACACAATCTGTCCAGAAAATCACAGCTCACTAAAAACGTCATATCTTGGGTTCTAGGAGGAGTTAGAAGATGCATTTTTTAAAAAATTTGCGTATTGAAAAGATCTACAACTTTCATGTTTTACGTTTTTACCAGATCCATACGTATTTTTGTCTATAAGCCGATTTGTGGGACTGGTTTGGGTGAAATCAGAATCTGAGCTAGGCTTTATATTTTATTTTGTTTCTCTATGAAGATGGGACTTAAAATTCTTAGAAAACATATGTTAGATACTTGATACATGGATGATCAGTTGGTAAAATTTGTGAGACTTGATTTGGAACAGAAATTGGTAAGATTCATAGAGAAACAAACCGACAAAAGTCGAAAGTAGGAAATCTTGAAGTTTTGGGACTTTTATAAAAACCGACACTTTCGGTGAACTCCGACATGAACCGACACTTTATTTGGACTCTATAAACTGATATTTGGGTTGGGTGAAAGTTTCGGGTCAAACCGAGTAAGTTTGACCAAGTCAACAAAAGTGGCTCGATTTCGAAAAACTTACTATATTTGGAAAATGGTAACAAAAATGGGTTTGGGTGACTTAGTTAGTAACTTGGACCAAAAACTAAATTTAGAAAGTTTCCCGAATGAAAAATCTGGATTAAACATTAAAAATCTGATCAGGCACAAGTGCCGCCTAACCAACGACACTTACCTAAGTAACGCCTAATCTAGCGGCACTTGACCCACTGCCGCCTGAACCAAGTGTCGCCTATAGCGACACTACCCCAAGTGACGCTGCCAATTTAAAAATCACATTTAACGTCACTTAACCTAGTGCCGCTAACCAACCGAGTGTCGCCTATAGCGACACTTACTTGAGTGACGCATAGAATGTCGCCCCTAAGTGACGCCTAAAACAGAAAATTCAAAACTAGTTTCACACTAAGTGTCGAACTCACACAACTTCAATACTTGTATGCGATACAACACACGAAACATATACTTGGAAAGTATACAATGAAACAACACGTAATAATATTGGTTTAAGATTATTATTATTACAAACTTTCACCAACGGGTCGTACACGTTTTTGATAAACGAACTTGAACAACTTATTTGGATATACTAGTTGATGAACTAACTTTAGGTGGACATAAAACCCCCACCTACCCAATTGGCTTAAGTGGACATTAACCCCCACTTATACAATCGCTATAGATGGTCTTTTGAGACATCTACTTATACAACCTCATACGTTTAAGGCGTTAGGAGGTTGCACACGGGAACGAGAACACCCACTACTTGCTAATATTTGATATTGCTTGCTACCTTCTTATCTCTGGTGAGTTTCATAGCCCCTTTTTACTGTTTTTCATCGGGGTGAGAATACATACAACTGTTTTATAAACTGCTTTATGATCACAAGTACTGGAAACAACTTTTTTGTACGGATTGCATGAGACCTGAATAATCCACTAAAGTCCTCTACCAATCATAGTCATTAAAATTTGTGCGTAAGTATTATTGGATTTAGATCTATCAGGGTTTGACAAACCTCGTCCGGGCTAGTCGCGCTAGCCAACCCACGGGCGCAGTATTACTTGTGATTTAGAAGTGTATCGGATTAGTACACTTACCAGAGGCAAACAACGTTACGCTTGACTATGAGACTCATGCAAATGGTATACTTATATTGCTGTATGCAATACTTTTACTTGTCGTTGGCTAACGATACTCTTACTTATCATTGACGAATGATGCAAAACTTGTGAAATCTTGTGGATCATTTTAGCAACTGATTACTAAACAAACCTATGAACTCACCAACTTTATGTTGACCTTTTAGTATGTATTTCTCAGGTAACCCGCCGCAGTAGGAAGCTTTTGGAAAGCTTAGCTCGAGTCGCATTGTTTACAAAACATCAAGAGATTAGATTGCATGTAGCTGTATTTTGTAAAATCAGTAATGTATTAGAAATCTCTAAACGGTTTATGCGAACTCCAAATATATTTTTTAAACAATTGGAATATTGTAATGTAACTATTTTTCAAACGTCTCATATAGAGGTCGTTTGCTTTAATTTTTGTGTTGTGATATTTAATTTGGTCGGCGTCCCATGACACCTCCCACTTCCGTTGCCACGTGTTTTGGGGGTGCGACAGATTGGTATCAGAGCCAAAGGTTATAGCGAACTAGGATTGCATTAGTGGCCTAGACTATAACCATTAGGTTAGTATTCCTTGTTTAGTATGACTGGTTCAACGATTGCATCTTTTGAATTTAATTTAACATAGCCTGATCAACTATGTACAATTAAAGGAGAACTAATGCAAGACCTGAAATGGTTATAGTGAATGGGAATGCATTAGAAGACTTTGACCAAGGATAGAAACGGGATCAACCCTATACGTGCTTATGTGCTAGGTTATTATATCTCTATATAACCTTAACCTCTCGTATACTAAACTCCTTGCCACAGAAATGGCAGACTCCTCTAACGTAACATCAACCGGCTTGAACAACGAAAATCAAACGCTATCCACTACTAGTGGTACCACTCCCTTACCTATCCCTACGACACCAAACTCTCACGAACCTCTTTACTACATGACCGGCGAAGCCCGGGTAGTACGAAGACGCTGAGGGAATGCCGGATCATCCCGAGCAAACCCTTACTCAAACTCTATTGCTAACATCACAACTAATACCCGCCGTTCGGTATACGCTCGTAGGTGGGACTGGCTACCCACGACCTTAAACACTTGGAGGTCTGAGGAAGCAATACAGATTCCCGCTAACCCCATGGACATCTCCCCGTACACACAAGAACCAATACACCATACTGTACCGGTGTTAGCAGCCCGACTTCATCGTCATGAAGAAAGGCCTAAAACCCTAGAACGAGATCATTAAATAGTAGAAAACTACCTATTGCACCGAACCGATGATCGCATAACACAACTTCTTCAAGAACAGGAAGGCACAAACCGTGCTCTGGAAATGATTCACCAATTGGTTATAGACAACAGGAGCGCTACTGACATCCTACAAGCAAGGTTGGAAGAATGTGAACAACGTTCCCGGGAAGCTGAGGAGTATGCTCGTGCGCTCGAGCAACGAATAACCTTGGCTGAAGAAGGTACCAGGCAAACAAGCCGACTTGCGGATACTATAAATCGCCTCGTCACTCTAATGTCACGAGTAAACCTGCGTCAGAACTAAATCTATTTCTTTTATTGTAACCTATTAATGCAGGATGTGCTCAACTTATTAGTCTTTATTATGTTCTGTAAAGTTTCGAATTCAGACCGGATGTAACATTCCTGGCATCTTTTGTAATCCTTATGATTGTTGTCTTTTGAGACTCGTACTCTGTATTCAACCTTTCTATCTAATGAATTATGGTTATCATTCTGTGCTGTTGTATATTACCTCATTATATATACACATGTGATATATCATAACCTCGCACAAACCCCTTATATGTCTCATTTCATTGTTGTTCAGCATCATGCCTCCAAGATGACATACTTACACCGACACCGAAATCGCTCAAGTCATTGCACAGAGCGTAGCCCAAGTCCTTGCTGCTCAACAAAATTCGGGCGGCGGAGGCGCACCTGCCAACACATCTACTCCAAAACCATGTACCTACAAAGACTTCTTGAACTGTAAACCCTTGTATTTCAAAGGATCTGAAGGAGCTATCGGTCTGATACGTTGGATCGAAAAGACATAATCTGTTTTCTGAATCTGAAACTGCACTGAGGAAGACAAGGTTAAATTCTCCGCATGCACCCTTTCTGACGGAGCTCTCATATGGTGGAATTCTTATGCTCAAACTGTGGGTATTGATACCGCATACCAACTTCCATGGGAAGACTTCAAGACAATGTTCAGGGAAGAGTACTGTCCCCATGAACAACTGCAACAACTTGAAGAAGAATTCTGGAAACTTACTGTTCAGGGGAACGAAATTACCACTTACACCACTCGATTTTCACCAGCTAGCTGTCCTATGCCCATCCATGGTGGACCCTGAATACAAACGTATCGAGAGATACATTTGGGGGCTACCATAATCAATCCAAGGGAACGTCATCTCATCAAAACCCGGGACCATCCAAAGTGATGTCCGCATGGCACATGAACTCATGGCCCTGATTGTCCGCCGAGGGACAACCACTAAGAAAGTCATCGGGGACAACAAAAGGAAATGGTCCGGCAGCAACCACAACTAGCATCAGCAGCAGCCAAACAAAAAGGCCAAGACTGTTAAGGCCTACACCTCTGGTTCAGGGTCGGGGACAGGAAAGGGTACGTTGGGAACAAACCTTATTGTTCCAAGTGTACACGACACCATGATGGCCCTTGTACCTGTACCAAGTGCAAACGACAGGGACATCTAGCCAAAGATTGCAGAACCCCCAACCCAAACACCAACCCTAACGCACCAAAGGCTTGTTTCGAGTGCGGCGACACTAGCCATTTTAGAAACAACTGCCCGAAACGCAACAACAACAACAGGAAAAACAATAACAACAACAACCCTCGCGGTTGAGCTTTCGTACTCAATGCTGGGGAAGCTCGTCAAGATCCCAACGTTGTCACTGGTATGTACCTCCTCAATGATCTAACCGTTTCAGTATTATTCGATACCGGTGCTGAGAAAAGATTCATATCTGATAAATTCTGTCCATTACTAAACATCACTCCCCTTGCCTTAGATGCTAAGTACATTGTAGAATTAGTGAATGACAAACTGATCGAGGCCAATAGTGTAATACCAAGTTGCACTTTAAACCTCGCCAATGAACTGTTCCCTATAGACCTCATCCCCGTGGAAATCGGAAGCTTCGATATCATTGTTGGCATGGACTGGTTGTCCAAACACCGTGCCGAAATCGTTTGTTTCGAGAAGATCGTGCGTATACCTCTCACTACCGGTGGAACCTTGATCATACAGGGAGAGACTGGTTGGCGAAACCTGAACATCATATCTTGTATGAAAACTCAAAAGTACCTAAGGAAAGGGTACCCGACAATCCTTGCTCATGTAACCGAAAAGAAGTCGACTGAAAAGCGACTTGAGGATGTGCCCATCGTCCGAGACTATCCGGAAGTCTTTCCCGAAGACTTGCCAGGCCTACCCCCGCCTAGACAAGTCGAATTCCAAATCGAACTTGTGCCTGATGCTGCACCCGTGGCACGAGCCCCATACAGATTAGCCCCGTCTGAACTTTAGGAGTTATCCACCCAGTTACAGGAACTCCTGGACAAAGGATTTATTCGACCAAGTTCCTCACCTTGGGGAGCTCCGGTCCTATTCGTTAAAAAGAAGGATGGATCCTTCAGAATGTGCATTGACTACCGCGAACTGAACAAACTTACCATCAAGAACCGATACCCACTTCCAAGAATTGATGACCTGTTTGACCAACTTCAAGGTTCGAGCTTCTACTTGAAAATAGACCTACGGTCAGGTTATCATCAACTTCGAGTTCGAGACTCCGATATCCCAAAAACAGCTTTCAGAACCCGCTATAGGCATTACGAATTCCAAGTGATGCCATTCGGCTTAACCAACGCACCAGCTGTATTCATGGACCCTATGAATCGGGTGTGCAAACCCTATCTAGATAAGTTTGTCATCGTATTCATTGAAGACATCTTGATCTACTCTCGCAACGAAACGGAACATGGCCAACATCTAAAAATCATTTTGGAATTACTCAGACACGAGGAGTTATACGCCAAGTTCTCCAAGTGTGAGTTCTGGATGCAAACAGTACAGTTCCTAGGGCATGTCGTTGACAGTCAAGGGATACGTGTTGATCCAGCCAAGATCGAGGCCATTAAGTGCTGGGAAGCACCAACCATGCCAACTGAAGTACGACAATTCTTAGGTCTCGCCGGATACTATCGGCGATTCATTGAGAAATTCTCCAAAATAGCCTTACCTTTAACCTCACTGAATCAGAAAGACAAGAAATTTGACTGGACCGATAAGCAGGAGTCCGCCTTCCAACTTCTGAAATAGAAACTCTGTAGTGCACCAATCCTGTCCTTACCCGAAGGCACCGATGATTTCATCGTTTACTGCGACGCCTCACGCCAGGGACTAGGTTGTGTGTTAATGCAACGTGGTAAAGTCATTGCTTACACCTCTCGATAGGTCAAAATCCACGAAAATAATTATACCACTCATGACCTTGAACTCGGAGCTGTCGTCTTTGCTCTCAAAATCCGGAGACACTACCTTTTTGGCACTAAGTGCACCATCTTTACCGATCACAAAAGTCTCCAACACATATTTGATCAAAATGATCTCAACATGAGGCAATGTCAATGGGTCGAGTTGCTTACCGATTATGACTGCGAAATCAAATATCATCCAGGCAAGGCAAACATTGTTGTTGATGCCCTCAGCCGAAAAGAACGTTCAAAACAACTTCGTGTTCGAGCACTTGGTTTAACCATTCATAACAATCTCACCACTCAAATCCTCACCGCTCAACTCGAAGCCCTAAAACCAGAAAACATCAAAAACGAAGCCTTGCAAGGCATGGATAAACAATTCGAAATCAAACCCGACGGAACCCGATACTTCTCTAACCGAACCTGGTTACCAAACTTTGGAAACCTACGAAATTTGGTGATGGATGAAGCTCACAAATCTCGATACTCTATACATCCTGGTTCCGACAAAATGTATCACGACATTAAACAACGGTATTGGTGGCCCAACATGAAAGCTGACATCGCCACCTATGTTAGAAAATGTTTAACCTGTGCCAAGGTTAAGGCCGAATACAAGAAACCCTCCGGGTTGCTACAACAACCCGAGATACCTCAATGGAAATGGGATAACATAACCATGGACTTCATCATGAAACCACCAAAAACACCGAGCGGTTACGATATCATTTGGGTGATCGTTGATCGTCTCACGAAATCTGCCCATTTCTTAGCTATCAAAGAAAATGACAAGATGGAGCGTCTGGCTCGCATCTACATCAAAGAGGTTGTGGCACGACATGGCATTCCCATTTCAATCATCTCAGATAGAGATAGCCGCTTCACCTCTCGATTCTGGCAAACACTTCAACGAGCCCTCGGTACTCGCCTCGATTTGAGTTACTGCTTATCATCCGCAAACCGATGGTCAGAGTGAACGGACCATTCAAACCTTAGAAGACATGCTACGAGCTTGCGTAGTTGACTTCAGAAACACATGGGAAAACCACCTACCCTTGTGTGAATTTTCCTACAACAACAGTTACCACACCAGCATTGATGCTGCACCGTTCGAGGCACTTTTTGGGAGAAAGTGCCGATCACCCATTTGTTGGACCGAAATCGGTGATAGCCAACTCACTGGTCCTGAAATCATCCATGAAACAACCAAGAAAATCGTGAGTATTCAAAACCGGCTGAAAGCTGCACGTGATCGTCAGAAAAGCTATGCTGACGTGAGACGCAAACCATTCGAGTTCCAGGTTGGGGATCAAGTACTCTTAAAAGTGTCACCTTTGAAAGGTGTTATTCATTTATGCAAACGCGTCAAACTAAACCCCAGGTACATCGGACCTTTTGAGATTCTTGAAAGAATTGGTCCGGTGGCATATCGACTGCAGCTACCACCACAACTTAGTAGCGTGCACAATACATTCCACATTTGTAATCTGAAGAAATGCCTGTCTGATGAGACACTTGTAATCCAGCTCGACGAAATCCACATTGATGACAGACTCCATTTCTTCGAGGAACCTATTGAAATCATGGACCGTGAGGTCAAACGCTTGAAACAGAGTCGTATTCCCATCGTTAAAGTCCGGTGGAATTCTAGGCGCGGTCCTGAATTCACTTGGGAACGAGAAGACCAAATGCAACTGAAACATCCACATCTATTCTTAGATACCTCACAGACCACAACAGCAAGCTAATTTCGGGACGGAATTCTCCTAACAGGGGGAGAATGTGACTCCCGACGATTTAGGGTTACTGGTTAACCTGCTAGAAACCCTAATTACGTGTGTTTAGTTTAGTATTAGGCTAAATACTTGTAATTACTTGTAACTATTTGTATATTTATGTGAATATACACTTCCGCAATTAATTTATATTACGCTACGTAATTAGTTGTAATTACGCTTACGCAATTTGGTAAAATTGTGCAAAATAACCGGACGGATTCCGACACGGTATAAATACGGACGTTGGTGAACAAAATATTAAATAATATGAAATTATTTAATACACTCAAAAACTCGTAAATATTATGTTTATAATATTTAACACGTTAATTACATCGTATAATGTAACGCAAACGCAATGAAAACGTGCCCGACAATCGAACGAAAGTCAAATACATTTTAGAATCTACAATATGTCAATTAGTATAAAACTATCAATTAAAATATCGTGTCTTTAAACATTACTGAAAAACGTCTAAATAAAACGTTACGCGCTTAAACCTCCGTACAACGGACACGTAAATCGAGGCCGATAAATAAATGGAACGTTTTATAAGTATTTCCAAGTATTTAGAATAAATATCTCAAGTGAAATTATTAAGATTTAATTTTTATTAAAAACGCGTGCTTAAAACGATTAACGTATATAGAAACACCGAAACAAACGAGGAAACGAACACCGCGCGAAGCACACATCGGATAAACAAGAAAATGACCAAAATACCCTTGGTGGGACCACATGGGGGCCGGCCACACCATGTGCCACCCCTTCCTCTCCCCTCTCTTTGACCATGCAAAATCCACTCATTTGGATTCTCTTACACCACCACCTAAAGTTCATGCAAGAACTTCTCTATTTCACTCAACCTCCTTTTCTCTCCATTCTCTCTACACTCTCTCATCTCTCTTTACTTCCAGAAAACTCAGCTCCCTTTCACCACCCAAGAACCACCATTACCACCACCATAAACCACCATAACACCACCACCACAAAGTCACTATTTTACAAGGAAAACAAGCTCAACAACAACTTCTCCTTCTCCTCATCTCATCTCCATCAAAATCTTTGTAAGAAACCTCCTATCTCCTTCCATTATACTTATTATGATGTTATAAGGCTCATCTAACTTGATTATGTCCAAATACCTTGCTAAAATACGTTTTTATGATTTATATACAAAGAGTACACAATCTGTCCAGAAAATCACAGCTCACTAAAAACGTCATATCTTGGGTTCTAGGAGGAGTTAGAAGATGCATTTTTTTAAAAACTTGCGTATTGAAAAGATCTACAACTTTCATGTTTTACGTTTTTACCAGATCCATACGTATTTTTGTCTATAAGCCGATTTGTGGGACTGGTCTGGGTGAAATCATAATCTGAGCTAGGCTTTATAATTTATTTTGTTTCTCTATGAAGATGGGACTTAAAATTCTTAGAAAACATATGTTAGATACTTGATACATGGATGATCAGTTGGTAAAATTTGTGAGACTTGATTTGGACCAGAAATTGGTAAGATTCATGGAGAAACAAACCGACAAAAGTCGAAAGTAGGAAATCTTGAAGTTTTGGGACTTTTATAAAAACCGACACTTTCGGTGAACTCCGACATGAACCGACACTTTATTTGGACTCTATAAACTGATATTTGGGTTGGGTGAAAGTTTCGGGTCAAACCGAGTAAGTTTGACCAAGTCAACAAAAGTGGCTCGATTTCGAAAAACTTACTATATTTGGAAAATGGTAACAAAAATGGGTTTGGGTGACTTAGTTAGTAACTTGGACCAAAAACTAAACTTAGAAAGTTTCCCGAATGAAAAACCGACACTCTGAACACTTGGATTAAAAATTGAAAATCTGATCAGGCACAAGTGTCGCCTAACCAACGACACTTACCTAAGTGACGCCTAATCTAGCGGCACTTGACCCACTGCCGCCTAAACCAAGTGTCGCCTATAGCGACACCACCCCAAGTGACGCTGCCAATTTAAAAATCACATTTAACGTCACTTAACCTAGTGCCGCTAACCAACCGAGTGTCGCCTATAGCGACACTTACTTGAGTGACGCATAGAGTGTCGCCCCTAAGTGACGCCTAAAACAGAAAATTCAAAACTAGTTTCACACTAAGTGTCGAACTCACACAACTTCAATACTTGTATGCGATACAACACACGAAACATATACTTGGAAAGTATACAATGAAACAACACGTAATAATATTGGTTTAAGATTATTATTACAAACTTTCACCAACTGATCGTACACGTTTTTGATAAGCGAACTTGAACAACTTATTTGGACATACTAGTTGATGAACTAGCTTTAGGTGGACATAAAACCCCCACCTACCCAATTGGCTTAAGTGGACATTAACCCCCACTTATACAATCGCTATAGATGGTCTTTTGAGACATCTACTTATACAACCTCATACGTTTAGGGCGTTAGGAGGTTGCACACGGGAACGAGAACACCCACTACTTGCTAATATTTGATATTGCTTGCTACCTTCTTATCTCTGGTGAGTTTCATAGCCCCTTTTTACTGTTTTTCACCGGGGTGAGAATACATACAACTGTTTTATAAACTGCTTTATGATCACAAGTACTGGAAACAACTTTTTTGTATGGATTGCATGAGACCTGAATAATCCACTAAAGTCCTCTACCCATCATAGTTATTCAAATTTGTGCGTGAGTGTTATTGGATAGATCTATCAGGGTTTGACAAACCTCGTCCGGGCTAGTCGCGCTAGCCAACCCACGGGCGCAGTATTACTTGTGATTTAGAAGTGTATCAGATTAGTACACTTACCGGAGGCAAACAACGTTACGCTTGACTATGAGACTCATGCAAATGGTATACTTATATTGTTGTATGCAATACTTTTACTTGTCGTTGGCTAACGATACTCTTACTTATCATTGACGAATGATGCAAAACTTGTGAAATCTTGTGGATCATTTTAGCATCTGATTACTTAACAAACCTATGTACTCACCAACTTTATGTTGACCTTTTAGTATGTATTTCTCAGGTAACCCGCCGCAGTAGGAAGCTTTTGGAAAGCTTAGCTCGAGTCGCATTGTTTACAAAACATCAAGAGATTAGATTGCATGTAGCTGTATTTTGTAAAATCAGTAATGTATTAGAAATCTCTAAATGGTTTATGCGAACTCCAAATATATTTTGTAAACAATTGGAATATTGTAATGTAACTATTTTTCAAACGTCTCATATAGAGGTCGTTTGCTTTAATTTTTGTGTTGTGATATTTAATTTGGTCGGCGCCCCATGACACCTCCCACTTCCGCTGCCACGTGTTTTGGGGGTGCGACAGATTGGTATCAGAGCCAAAGGTTATAGCGAACTAGGATTGCATTAGTGGCCTAGACTATAACCATTAGGTTAGTATTCCTTGTTTAGTATGACTGGTTCAGCGATTGCATCTTTTGAATTTAATTTAACATAGCCTGATCAACTATGTACAATTAAAGGAGAACTAATGCAAGACCTGAAATGGTTATAGTGAATGGGAATGCATTAGAAGACTTTGACCAAGGATAGAAACGGGAACAACCCTATACGTCCTTATGTGCTAGGTTATTATATCTCTATATAAACTTAACCTCTCGTATACTAAACTCCTTGCCACAGAAATGGCAGACTCCTCTAACGTAACATCAACCGGCTTGAACAACGAAACTCAAACGCTGTCCACTACTAGGGGTACCACTCCCTTACCTATCCCTACGACACCAAACTCTCCCGAACCTCTTTACTACCTGACCGGCGAAGCCCGGGTAGTACGAAGATGCCGAGGGAATGCCGGATCATCCCGAGAAAACCCTTACTCAAACTCTATTGCAAACACCACAACTAATACCCGCCGTTCGGTATACGCCCGTAGGTGGGACTGGCTACCCATGACCTTAAACACTTGGAGGTCTGAGGAAGCAATACAGATTCCCGCTGACCCCATGGACATCTCCCCGTACACACAAGAACCAATACACCATACTGTACCGGTGTTAGCAACCCGACTTCATCGTCATGAAGAAAGGCCCGAAACCCTAGAACGAGATCATTAAATAGTAGAAAACTACCTATTGCACCGAACCGATGATCGCATAACACAACTTCTTCAAGAACAGGAAGGCACAAACCGTGTTCTGGAAATGATTCACCGATAGGTTATAGACAACAGGAGCGCTACTGACATCCTACAAGCAAGGTTGGAAGAATGTGAACAACGTTCACGGGAAGCTGAGGAGTATGCTCGTGCGCTCGAGCAACGACTAACCTTGGCTGAAGAAGGTACCAGGAAAACAAGCCGACTTGCGGATACTATAAATCGCCTCGTCACTCTAATGTCACGAGTAAACCTGCGTCAGAACTAAATCTATTTCTTTTATTGTATCCTATTAAGGCAGGATGTGCTCAACTTATTAGTCTTTATTATGTTCTATAAACTTTCGAATTCAGACCGGATGTAACATTCCTGGCATCTTTTGTAATCCCTATGATTCTTGTCTTTTGAGACTCGTACTCTGTATTCAACCTTTCTATCTAATGAATTATGGTTATCATTCTGTGTTGTTGTATATTACCTCATTATATATACACATGTGATATATCATAACCTCGCACAAACCCCTTATATGTCTCATTTCATTGTTGTTCAGCATCATGCCTCCAAGACAACATACTTACACCGACACCGAAATCGCTCAAGTCATTGCACAGAGCGTAGCCCAAGTCCTTGCTGCTCAACAAAATTCGGGCGACGGAGGTGCACCTGCCAACACATCTACTCCAAAACCATGTACCTACAAAGACTTCTTGAACTGTAAACCCTTGTATTTCAAAGGATCTGAAGGAGCTATCGGTCTGATACGTTGGATCGAAAAGACATAATCTGTTTTCTGAATCTGCAACTGCACTGAGGAAGACAAGGTTAAATTCTCCGCATGCACCCTTTCTGACGGAGCTCTCACATGGTGGAATTCCTATGCTCAAACTGTGGGTATTGATACCGCATACCAACTTCCATGGGAAGACTTCAAGACAATGTTCAGGGAAGAGTACTGTCCCCGTGAACAACTGCAACAACTTGAAGAAGAATTCTGGAAACTTACTGTTCAGGGGAACGAAATTACCACTTACACCACTCGATTCCACCAGCTAGCTGTCCTATGCCCATCCATGGTGGACCCTGAATACAAACGTATCGAGAGATACATTTGGGGGCTACCATAATCAATCCAAGGGAACGTCATCTCATCAAAACCCGGGACCATCCAAAGTGATGTCCGCATGGCACATGAACTCATGGCCCTGATTGTCCGCCGAGGGACAACCACTAAGAAAGCCATCGGGGACAACAAAAGGAAATGGTCCGGCAGCAACCACAACCAGCATCAGCAGCAGCCAAACAAAAAGGCCAAGACTGTTAAGGCCTACACCTCTGGTTCAGGGTCGGGGACAGGAAATGGTACGTTGGGAACAAACCTTATTGTTCCAAGTGTACACGACACCATGATGGCCCTTGTACCTGTACCAAGTGCAAACGACAGGGACATCTAGCCAAATATTGCAGAACCCCCAACCCAAACACCAACCCTAACGCACCAAAGGCTTGTTTCGAGTGCGGCGACACTAGCCATTTTAGAAACAACTGCCCGAAACGCAACAACAACAACAACAGGAAAAACAATAACAACAACAACCCTCGCGGTTGAGCTTTCGTACTCAATGCTGGGGAAGCTTGTCAAGATCCCAACGTTGTCACTGGTATGTACCTCCTCAATGATCTAACCATTTAAGTATTATTCGATACCGGTGCTGAGAAAAGATTCATATCCGATAAATTCTGTCCATTACTAAACATCACTCCCCTTGCCTTAGATGCTAAGTACATTGTAGAATTAGTGAATGACAAACTGATTTAGGCCAATAGTGTAATACCAAGTTGCACTTTAAACCTCGCCAATGAACTGTTCCCTATAGACCTCATCCCCGTGGAAATCGGAAGCTTCGATATCATTGTTGGCATGGACTGGTTGTCCAAACACCGTGCCGAAATCGTTTGTTTCGAGAAGATCGTGCGTATACCTCTCACTACCGGTGGAACCTTGATCATACAGGGAGAGACTGGTTGGCGAAACCTGAACATCATATCTTGTATGAAAACTCAAAAGTACCTAAGGAAAGGGTACCCGACAATCCTTGCTCATGTAACCGAAAAGAAGTCGACTGAAAAGCGACTTGAGGATGTGCCCATCGTCCGAGACTATCCGGAAGTCTTTCCCGAAGACTTGCCAGGCCTACCCCCGCCTAGACAAGTCGAATTCCAAATCGAACTTGTGCCCGATGCTGCACCCGTGGCACGAGCCCCATACAGATTAGCCCCGTCTGAACTTTAGGAGTTATCCACCCAGTTACAGGAACTCCTGGACAAAGGATTTATTCGACCAAGTTCCTCACCTTGGGGAGCTCCGGTCCTATTCGTTAAAAAGAAGGATGGATCCTTCAGAATGTGCATTGACTACCGCGAACTGAACAAACTTACCATCAAGAACCGATACCCACTTCCAAGAATTGATGACCAGTTTTACCAACTTCAAGGTTCGAGCTTCTACTCGAAAATAGACCTACGGTCAGGTTATCATCAACTTCGAGTTCGAGACTCCAATATCCCAAAAACAGCTTTCAGAACCCACTATGGGCATTACGAATTCCAAGTGATGCCATTCGGCTTAACCAACATACCAGCTGTATTCATTGACCCTATGAATCGGGTGTGCAAACCCTATCTAGATAAGTTCTCCAAGTGTGAGTTCTGGATGCAAACAGTACAGTTCCTAGGGAATGTCGTTGACAGTCAAGGGATACATGTTGATCCAGCCAAGATCGAGGCCATTAAGTGCTGGCAAGCACCAACCACGCCAACTGAAGTACGACAATTCTTAGGTCTCGCCTGATACTATCGGCGATTCATTGAGAATTTCTCCAAAATAGCCTTACCTTTAACCTCACTGAATCAGAAAGAGAAGAAATTTGACTGGACCGATAAGCAGGAGTCCGCCTTCCAACTTCTGAAATATAAACTCTGCAGTGCACCAATCTTGTCCTTACCCGAAGGCACCGATGATTTCATCATTTACTGCGACGCCTCACGCCAGGGACTAGGTTGTGTGTTAATGCAACGTGGTAAAGTCATTGCTTATACCTCTCGATAGGTCAAAATCCACGAAAAGAATTATACCACTCATGACCTTGAACTCGGAGCTGTCGTCTTTGCTCTCAAAATCTGGAGACACTACCTTTATGGCACTAAGTGCACCATCTTTACCGATCACAAAAGTCTCCAACACATATTTGATCAAAATGATCTCAACATGAGGCAATGTCAATGGGTCGAGTTGCTTACCGATTATGACTGCGAAATCAAATATCATCCAGGCAAGGCAAACATTGTTGTTGATGCCCTCAGCCGAAAAGAACGTTCAAAACAACTTCGTGTTCGAGCACTTGGTTTAACCATTCATAACAATCTCACCACTCAAATCCTCACCGCTCAACTCGAAGCCCTAAAACCAGAAAACATCAAAAACGAATCCTTGCAAGGCATGGATAAACAATTCGAAATTAAACCCGACGGAACCCGATACTTCTCTAACCGAACCTGGTTACCAAACTTTGGAAACCTACGAAATTTGTTGATGGATGAAGCTCACAAATCTCGATACTCTATACATCCTGGTTCCGACAAGATGTATCACGACATTAAACAACGGTATTGGTGGCCCAACATGAAAGCTGACATCGCCACCTATGTTAGAAAATGTTTAACCTGTGCCAAGGTTAAGGCCGAATACAAGAAACCCTCCGGGTTGCTACAACAACCCGAGATACCTCAATGGATATGGAAAAACATAACCATGGACTTCATCACGAAACTACTGAAAACACCGAGCGGTTACGATACCATTTGGGTGATCGTTGTTCATCTCTTGAAATCTGCCCATTTCTTAGCTATCAAAGAAAATGACAAGATGGAGCGTCTGGCTCGCATCTACATCAAAGAGGTTGTGGCACGACATGGCATTCCCATTTCAATCATCTCAGATAGAGATAGCCGCTTCACCTCTCGATTCTGGCAAACACTTCAACGAGCCCTTGGTACTCGCCTCGATTTGAGTACTGCTTATCATCCGCAAACCGATGGTCAGAGTGAACGGACCATTCAAACCTTAGAAGACATGCTACGAGCTTGTGTAGTTGACTTCAGAAACACATGGGAAAACCACCTACCCTTGTGTGAATTTTCCTACAACAACAGTTACCACATCTGCATTGATGCTGCACCGTTCGAGGCACTTTATGGGAGAAAGTGCCGATCACCCATTTGTTGGACCGAAATCATCCATGAAACAACCGAGAAAATCGTGACTATTCAAAACCGGCTAAAAGCCGCACGTGATCGTCAGAAAAGCTATGCTGACGTGAGACGCAAACCACTCGAGTTCCAGGTTGGGAATCGAGTACTCTTAAAAGTGTCACCTTGGAAAGGTGTTATTCGTTTATGCAAACGTGTCAAACTAAACCCCAGGTACATCAGACCTTTTGAGATTCTTGAAAGAATTGGTCCGGTGGCATATCGACTGCAGCTAACACCACAACTTAGTAGCGTGCACAATACATTCCACATTTCTAATCTGAAGAAATGTCTGTCTGATGAGACACTTGTAATCCAGCTCGACGAAATCCACATTGATGACAGACTCCATTTCTTCGAGGAACCTATTAAAATCATGGACCGTGAGGTCAAACGCTTGAAACAGAGTCGTATTCCCATCTTTAAAGTCCGGTGGAATTCTAGGCGTGGTCCTGAATTCCCTTGGGAACGAGAAGACCAAATGCGACTGAAACATCCACATCTATTCTTAGATACCTCACAGACCACAACAGCAAGCTAATTTCGGGCCGGAATTCTCCTAACAGGGGGAGAATGTGACTCCCGCCGATTTAGGGTTACTGATTAACAGGCTAGAAACCCTAATTACGTGTGTTTAATTTAGTATTAGGCTAAATACTTGTAATTACTTGTAACTATTTGTATATTTATGTGAATATACACTTCCGTAATTGATTTATATTACGCTACGTAATTAGTTGTAATTACGCTTACGCAATTTGGTAAAATTGTGCAAAACAACCGGACGGAGTCCGACACGGTATAAATATGGACGTTGATGAACAAAATATTAAATAATATGAAATTATTGAATAAACTCAAAAACTCATAAATATTATGTTTATAATATTTAACACGTTAATTATATCGTATAATGTAACGCAAACGCAATGAAAACGCGCCTGACAATCGAACGAAAGTCAAAATACATTTTAGAATCCACAATATGTCAATTAGTATAAAACTATCAATTAAAATATCGTGTCTTTAAACATTAACGAAAAATGTCTAAATAAAACGTTACGCGATTAAACCTCCGTACAACGGACACGCAAATCGAGGCCGATAAATAAACGGAACGTTTTATAAGTATTTCCAAGAATAAATATCTCAAGTGAAATTATTAAGATTTAATTTTTATTAAAAACGCGTGCTTAAAACGATTAACGTATATATAAACACCGAAACAAACGAGGAAACGAACACCGCGTGAAGCACACATCGGATAAACAAGAAAATGACCAAAATACCTTTGGTGGGACCACATGGGGGCCGGCCACCCCATGTGCCACCCCTTCCTCTCCCCTCTCTTTGACCATGCAAAGTCCACTCATTTGGATTCTCTTACACCACCACCTAAAGTTCATGCAAGAACTTCTCTATTTCACTCAACCTCCTTTTCTCTCCATTCTCTCTACACTCTCTCATCTCTCTCTACTTCCAAAAAACTCAGCTCCCTTTCACCACCCAAGAACCACCATTACCACCACCATAAACCACCATAACACCACCACCACAAAGTCACTATTTTACAAGGAAAACAAGCTCAACAACAACTTCTCCTTCTCCTCATCTCATCTCCATCAAAATCTTTGTAAGAAACCTCCTCTCTCCTTCCATTATACTTATTATGATGTTATAAGGCTCATCTAACTTGATTATTTCTAAATACCTTGCTAAAATACGTTTTTATGATTTATATACAAAGAGTACACAATCTGTCCAGAAAATCACAGCTCACTAAAAACGTCATATCTTGGGTTCTAGGAAGAGTTAGAAGATGCATTTTTTTATTAATTTGCGTATTGAAAAGATCAACAACTTTTATGTTTAACGTTATTACCAGATCCATACGTATTTTTGTCTATAAGCCGATTTGTGGGACTGGTTTGGGTGAAATCAGAATCTGAGCTAGGCTTTTTAATTTATTTTGTTTCTCTATGAAGATGGGACTTAAAATTCTTAGAAAACATATGTTAGATACTTGATACATGGATGATCAGTTGGTAAAATTTGTGAGACTTGATTTGGAACAGAAATTGGTAAGATTCATGGAGAAACAAACCGACAAAAGTCGAAAGTAGGAAATCTTGAAGTTTTGGGACTTTTATAAAAACCGACACTGTCGGTGAACTCTGACATGAACCGACACTTTATTTGGAATCTATAAACTGATATTTGTGTTGGGTGAAAGTTTTGGGTCAAACCGAGTAAGTTTGACCAAGTCAACAAAAGTGGCTCGATTTCAAAAAACTTACTATATTTGGAAAATGGTAACAAAAATGGGTTTGTGTAACACCCCCAAATTCGTCGATTTAGTTTAGCCGAAGCGTTTAGTTAAGTATGGGGAGTGCCACAATATACAGTACATGCATACGTATCAGAGCATATGATTACAACAGAACAAATATATTAAGATGCCAAAGTATTAGTTACAAAGTTTACAATTCCTCGAATCGTACAAGTTGAAAGTATTAAGTTTACAAAAGTAGATTTCGTAAATATCACTAAAATCACTTTAGTTATACAAAAGAAATCCAGTTGTCAAAAGTTGGCATCCTATTCCTTCGTGGGTCGCCTATGTTCCATGTGTGCAGGTCGTCTTACATGCAGCTAATTCCCTAAAAAACATAGTAAAAGTCAACAACAGGGTTGAGTGAATTCACAAGTTTTATGTTTGCAATAGTTAAATCAAGTTTGTAAGCATAGTTGTTTAAACCAATACGTTCACAAATAGTTATTGCCATAATAGTCAGGTAATCATTTTGTGGAATGTTATCCAAAATACAGTTTGCGTGGGATGTTAGCCAAAATACCGTTTGCATGGGATGTTACCCAAAATACTGTTTAGGTGGGATGTTACCCAAAACACAGTTTGCAATACGTTGCTGGTCGTTCTCCAGCGTTTACAAAATAGTACCGGTTGTTCTCCGGTCTAAATACGCACGGGTCGTTCTCCAATCCAACTCGGCCAGTCGTTCTCTGGCAATACATACTGCTGGTCGTTCTCCAGCGAAACACAGTACCGGTCGTTCTCCGGTCTAAATAACGCATGGGTCTTTCTCCCATCCAAATACGCACGGGTCGTTCTCCCGTCCACTTGGCCAGTCGTTCTCTGGCACTAAAATACGTTGTTGGTCGTTCTCCAGCGTTTTCATAAAAAGTATCGGTCGTTCTCCGACCAAAAACGCACGGGTCGTTCTCCTGTTCAAACAAAACAGTTTATCAATTAGTTTACCACGTTTGTTTTAGTTTATGGTATGAAAATGTTATTTCATAAACATTAGTTCGCATAATCGTTCAACAGTTCAAAGTACTCTAATCGTTCGAGTAAACACGTATACAATCATGTAGTAAAAGCAGTTATGGCAATTAATAAAGCAGTTGACTATGTTTTCCACCCCTGTTCAAAAGCAGTTAAAACAGTAAAAGTAGGGGCTGTGAACTCACCTGTTGAGTTAAGTAACGTGCGAGTGCTAGCAAACCTAAGCCCAAGTATGGTCCAGAATCTCTTAACGCCCTAAACGTATGAGATTAAATAAGTATGTGGATGTCTAAGTCGACCATCCATGCCAGTGTTCACGCAACTAAATTATGTCCAAAGTGTTTGTAAATAGTACTTTTATTATTGAAATTAAGTTCTTATATCATTTTTAAACTTTAATGTCAAAGTGTTATCTGTTGGGTAACCATTTTAAGTAAATTTCAAAGTGCTGAAAAATGTTGACCAAAGTTGACTGCGAACCGAGATTGTTCTGCGAGTTGAGATTGAATCTCAACTCGCGGAACTCGCTGTTCGCGATTTTTATGCAAATTTCGACCTTTAAAGCGTTTTTAATGGTGTTTTCGGACATAATAAGTTGATATAACACTAAAACATGATGTATTAAGTATATTAAACAAGAAATATCAAAGAAAATAACGAAATCTAAAAGTTTACGAAATGTCGGGATCTTACAAAGTTAACGCGAAGAAAATCCGGAAAGGTAGAAGTGTAAATCGTGATCGTTTTATTCCAAAGGAGTACGATGATTTATGGTGATTTAGGTGGTGTATGTTTAGAGAGAGAGAGATGAAAGAAAAGATGAGAAGAAGAGAGAGAAAGAGATGGTAGAAATGAAAGAAAGAGGAGGGGAGGAGGGGGTTTTGTCTCTCTTTTTCGTCCTCCGTGTTTGCATACCGTGTGGTGTTCGTTTCCCCGATTGTTTAAACGTTACAATATTTTAAATTGGTAATTTATTAGATATGTATTTAAATATATTTTTAGTTGAATTATTTTATGGAAATAATTTAGTTAAGTCTAATAAAGTTTTTAACTTTGTTATTGTTTCAGTTTCACAAATTAAACGTTATATGTTATAAAATACTTTGTAAATATTATCAACATAATATTTAAAATCGTTAATGTTATTTAATAATTTCGTTTTATTAAATAATTTTGTTCACCAACAGTCGTATATTTTTGCCGCGTTTGTTTCAATTGTTTTGTACATAATTGTAATATTTATGAATCGACTACGCGTATTAACTAGTTGGGCTTTGCTAGACTTACCTCTAAAATGTGTTGTAAATTCACTCAAGTAGGGAATTAGCCTAGAAATGCATGTTAATCACGTTTATAATTTTGTTGAAATTGCGGGGTGTTACAGTTTGGGTGACTTAGTTAGTAACTTGGACCAAAATCTAAACTTAGAAAGTTTCCTGAATGAAAAACTGACACTTACAATACTTGGATTAAAAATTGAAAATCTGATCAGGCACAAGTGCCGCCTAACCAGCGACACTTACCCAAGTGACGCCTAATCTAGCGTCACTTGACCCAGTGCCGCCTGAACCAAGTGTCGCCTATAGCGACACTACCCCAAGTGACGCTGCCAATTTAAAAATCACATTTAACGTCACTTAACCTAGTGCCGCTAACCAACCGAGTGTCGCCAATAGCGACACTTACTTGAGTGACGCATAGAGTGTCGCCCCTAAGTGACGCCTAAAACAGAAAATTCAAAACTAGTTTCACACTAAGTGTCGAACTCACACAACTTCAATACTTGTATGCGATACAACACACGAAACATATACTTGGAAAGTATACAATGAAACAACACGTAATAATATTGGTTTAAGATTATTATTACAAACTTTCACCAACGGGTCGTACACGTTTTTGATAAGCGAACTTGAACAACTTATTTGGACATACTAGTTGATGAACTAGCTTTAGGTGGACATAAAACCCCCACCTACCCAATTGGCTTAAGTGGACATTAACCCCCACTTATACAATCGCTATAGATGGTCTTTTGAGACATCTACTTATACAACCTCATACGTTTAGGGCGTTAGGAGGTTGCACACGGGAACGAGAACACCCACTACTTGCTAATATTTGATATTGCTTGCTACCTTCTTATCTCTGGTGAGTTTCATAGCCCCTTTTTACTGTTTTTCACCGGGGTGAGAATACATACAACTGTTTTATAAACTGCTTTATGATCACAAGTACTGGAAACAACTTTTTTGTACGGATTGCATGAGACCTGAATAATCCACTAAAGTCCTCTACCCATCATAGTTATTAAAATTTGTGCGTGAGTATTATTGGATAGATCTATCAGGGTTTGACAAACCTCATCCGGGCTAGTCGCGCTAGCCAACCCACGGGCGCAGTATTACTTGTGATTTAGAAGTGTATCGGATTAGTACACTTACCGGAGGCAAACAACGTTACGCTTGACTATGAGACTCATGCAAATGGTATACTTATATTGTTGTATGCAATACTTTTACTTGTCGTTGGCTAACGATACTTTTACTTATCATTGACGAATGATGCAAAACTTGTGAAATCTTGTGGATCATTTTAGCAACTGATTACTTAACAAACCTATGAACTCACCAACTTTATGTTGACCTTTTAGTATGTATTTCTCAGGTAACCCCGCCGCAGTAGGAAGCTTTTGGAAAGCTTAGCTCGAGTCGCATTGTTTACAAAACATCAAGAGATTAGATTGCAAGTAGCTGTATTTTGTAAAATCAGTAATGTATTAGAAATCTCTAAACGGTTTATGCGAACTCCAAATATATTTTATAAACAATTGGAATATTGTAATGTAACTATTTTTCAAACGTCTCATATAGAGGTCGTTTGCTTTAATTTTTGTGTTGTGATATTTAATTTGGTCGGCGCCCCATGACACCTCCCACTTCCGCTGCCACGTGTTTTGGGGGTGCGACAGATTGGTATCAGAGCCAAAGGTTATAGCGAACTAGGATTGCATTAGTGGCCTAGACTATAACCATTAGGTTAGTATTCCTTGTTTAGTATGACTGGTTCAGCAATTGCATCTTTTGAATTTAATTTAACATAGCCTGATCAACTATGTACAATTAAAGGAGAACTAATGCAAGACCTGAAATGGTTATAGTGAATGGGAATGCATTAGAAGACTTTGACCAAGGATAGAAACGGGAACAACCCTATACGTCCTTATGTGCTATGTTATTATATCTCTATATAAACTTAACCTCTCGTATACTAAACTCCTTGCCACAGAAATGGCAGACTCCTCTAACGTAACATCAACCGGCTTGAACAACGAAACTCAAACGCTGTCCACTACTAGGGGTACCACTCCCTTACCTATCCCTACGACACCAAACTCTGCCGAACCTCTTTACTACCTGACCGGCGAAGCCCGGGTAGTACGAAGATGCCGAGGGAATGCCGGATCATCCCGAGCAAACCCTTACTCAAACTCTATTGCAAACACCACAACTAATACCCGCCGTTCGGTATACGCCCGTAGGTGGGACTGGCTACCCATGACCTTAAACACTTGGAGGTCTGAGGAAGCAATACAGATTCCCGCTGACCCCTTGGACATCTCCCCGTACACACAAGAACCAATACACCATACTTTACCGGTGTTAGCAACCTGACTTCATCGTCATGAAGAAAGGCCCGAAACCCTAGAACGAGATCATTAAATAGTAGAAAACTACCTATTGCACCGAACCGATGATCGGATAACACAACTTCTTCAAGAACAGGAAGGCACAAACCGTGTTCTGGAAATGATTCACCAATAGGTTATAGACAACAGGAGCGCTACTGACATCCTACAAGCAAGGTTGCAAGAATGTGAACAACGTTCACGGGAAGCTGAGGAGTATGCTCGTGCGCTCGAGCAACGACTAACCTTGGCTGAAGAAGGTACCAGGAAAACAAGCCGACTTGCGGATACTATAAATCGCCTCGTCACTCTAATGTCACGAGTAAACCTGCGTCAGAACTAAATCTATTTCTTTTATTGTATCCTATTAAGGCAGGATGTGCTCAACTTATTAGTCTTTATTATGTTCCATAAACTTTCGAATTCAGACCGGATGTAATATTCCTGGCATCTTTTGTAATCCCTATGATTGTTGTCTTTTGAGACTCGTACTCTGTATTCAACCTTTCTATCTAATGAATTATGGTTATCATTCTGTGCTGTTGTATATTACCTCATTTTATATACACATGTGATATATCATAACCTCGCACAAACCCCTTATATGTCTCATTTCATTGTTGTTCAGCATCATGCCTCCAAGACGACATACTTACACCGACACCGAAATCGCTCAAGTCATTGCACAGAGCGTAGCCCAAGTCCTTGCTGCTCAACAAAATTCGGGCGACGGAGGTGCACCTGCCAACACATCTACTCCAAAACCATGTACCTACAAAGACTTCTTGAACTGTAAACCCTTGTATTTCAAAGGATCTGAAGGAGCTATCGGTCTGATACGTTGGATCGAAAAGACATAATCTGTTTTCTGAATCTGCAACTGCACTGAGGAAGACAAGGTTAAATTCTCCGCATGCACCCTTTCTGATGGAGCTCTCACATGGTGGAATTCCTATGCTCAAACTGTGGGTATTGATACCGCATACCAACTTCCATGGGAAGACTTCAAGACAATGTTCAGGGAAGAGTACTGTCCCCGTGAACAACTGCAACAACTTGAAGAAGAATTCTGGAAACTTACTGTTCAGGGGAACGAAATTACCACTTACACCACTCGATTCCACCAGCTAGCTGTCCTATGCCCATCCATGGTGGACCCTGAATACAAACGTATCGAGAGATACATTTGGGGGCTACCATAATCAATCCAAGGGAACGTCATCTCATCAAAACCCGGGACCATCCAAAGTGATGTCCGCATGGCACATGAACTCATGGCCCTGATTGTCCGCCGAGGGACAACCACTAAGAAAGCCATCGGGGACAACAAAAGGAAATGGTCCGGCAGCAACCACAACCAGCATCAGCAGCAGCCAAACAAAAAGGCCAAGACTGTTAAGGCCTACACCTCTGGTTCAGGGTCGGGGACAGGAAATGGTACGTTGGGAACAAACCTTATTGTTCCAAGTGTACACGACACCATGATGGCCCTTGTACCTGTACCAAGTGCAAACGACAGGGACATCTAGCCAAAGATTGCAGAACCCCCAACCCAAACACCAACCCTAACGCACCAAAGGCTTGTTTCGAGTGCGGCGACACTAGCCATTTTAGAAACAACTGCCCGAAACGCAACAACAACAACAGGAAAAACAATAACAACAACAACCCTCGCGGTTGAGCTTTCGTACTCAATGCTGGGGAAGCTCGTCAAGATCCCAACGTTGTCACTGGTATGTACCTCCTCAATGATCTAACCATTTCAGTATTATTCGATACCGGTGCTGAGAAAAGATTCATATCCGATAAATTCTGTCCATTACTAAACATCACTCCCCTTGCCTTAGATGCTAAGTACATTGTAGAATTAGCGAATGGCAATACAGATTCCCGTTGACCCCATGGACATCCCCCCGTACACACAAGAACCAATACACCATACTGTACCGGTGTTAGCAACCCGACTTCATCGTCATGAAGAAAGGCCCGAAACCCTAGAACGAGATCATTAAATAGTAGAAAACTACCTATTGCACCGAACCGATGATCGCATAACACAACTTCTTCAAGAACAGGAAGGCACAAACCGTGTTCTGGAAATGATTCACCAATAGGTTATAGACAACAGGAGCGCTACTGACATCCTACAAGCAAGGTTGGAAGAATGTGAACAACGTTCACGGGAAGCTGAGGAGTATGCTCGTGCGCTCGAGCAACGACTAACCTTGGCTGAAGAAGGTACCAGGAAAACAAGCCGACTTGCGGATACTATAAATCGCCTCGTCACTCTAATGTCACGAGTAAACCTGCGTCAGATCTAAATCTATTTCTTTTATTGTATCCTATTAAGGCAGGATGTGCTCAACTTATTAGTCTTTATTATGTTCCATAAACTTTCGAATTCAGACCGGATGTAATATTCCTGGCATCTTTTGTAATCCCTATGATTGTTGTCTTTTGAGACTCGTACTCTGTATTCAACCTTTCTATCTAATGAATTATGGTTATCATTCTGTGCTGTTGTATATTACCTCATTTTATATACACATGTGATATATCATAACCTCGCACAAACCCCTTATATGTCTCATTTCATTGTTGTTCAGCATCATGCCTCCAAGACGACATACTTACACCGACACCGAAATCGCTCAAGTCATTGCACAGAGCGTAGCCCAAGTCCTTGCTGCTCAACAAAATTCGGGCGACGGAGGTGCACCTGCCAACACATCTACTCCAAAACCATGTACCTACAAAGACTTCTTGAACTGTAAACCCTTGTATTTCAAAGGATCTGAAGGAGCTATCGGTCTGATACGTTGGATCGAAAAGACATAATCTGTTTTCTGAATCTGCAACTGCACTGAGGAAGACAAGGTTAAATTCTCCGCATGCACCCTTTCTGATGGAGCTCTCACATGGTGGAATTCCTATGCTCAAACTGTGGGTATTGATACCGCATACCAACTTCCATGGGAAGACTTCAAGACAATGTTCAGGGAAGAGTACTGTCCCCGTGAACAACTGCAACAACTTGAAGAAGAATTCTGGAAACTTACTGTTCAGGGGAACGAAATTACCACTTACACCACTCGATTCCACCAGCTAGCTGTCCTATGCCCATCCATGGTGGACCCTGAATACAAACGTATCGAGAGATACATTTGGGGGCTACCATAATCAATCCAAGGGAACGTCATCTCATCAAAACCCGGGACCATCCAAAGTGATGTCCGCATGGCACATGAACTCATGGCCCTGATTGTCCGCCGAGGGACAACCACTAAGAAAGCCATCGGGGACAACAAAAGGAAATGGTCCGGCAGCAACCACAACCAGCATCAGCAGCAGCCAAACAAAAAGGCCAAGACTGTTAAGGCCTACACCTCTGGTTCAGGGTCGGGGACAGGAAATGGTACGTTGGGAACAAACCTTATTGTTCCAAGTGTACACGACACCATGATGGCCCTTGTACCTGTACCAAGTGCAAACGACAGGGACATCTAGCCAAAGATTGCAGAACCCCCAACCCAAACACCAACCCTAACGCACCAAAGGCTTGTTTCGAGTGCGGCGACACTAGCCATTTTAGAAACAACTGCCCGAAACGCAACAACAACAACAGGAAAAACAATAACAACAACAACCCTCGCGGTTGAGCTTTCGTACTCAATGCTGGGGAAGCTCGTCAAGATCCCAACGTTGTCACTGGTATGTACCTCCTCAATGATCTAACCATTTCAGTATTATTCGATACCGGTGCTGAGAAAAGATTCATATCCGATAAATTCTGTCCATTACTAAACATCACTCCCCTTGCCTTAGATGCTAAGTACATTGTAGAATTAGCGAATGGCAATACAGATTCCCGTTGACCCCATGGACATCCCCCCGTACACACAAGAACCAATACACCATACTGTACCGGTGTTAGCAACCCGACTTCATCGTCATGAAGAAAGGCCCGAAACCCTAGAACGAGATCATTAAATAGTAGAAAACTACCTATTGCACCGAACCGATGATCGCATAACACAACTTCTTCAAGAACAGGAAGGCACAAACCGTGTTCTGGAAATGATTCACCAATAGGTTATAGACAACAGGAGCGCTACTGACATCCTACAAGCAAGGTTGGAAGAATGTGAACAACGTTCACGGGAAGCTGAGGAGTATGCTCGTGCGCTCGAGCAACGACTAACCTTGGCTGAAGAAGGTACCAGGAAAACAAGCCGACTTGCGGATACTATAAATCGCCTCGTCACTCTAATGTCACGAGTAAACCTGCGTCAGATCTAAATCTATTTCTTTTATTGTATCCTATTAAGGCAGGATGTGCTCAACTTATTAGTCTTTATTATGTTCCATAAACTTTCGAATTCAGACCGGATGTAATATTCCTGGCATCTTTTGTAATCCCTATGATTGTTGTCTTTTGAGACTCGTACTCTGTATTCAACCTTTCTATCTAATGAATTATGGTTATCATTCTGTGCTGTTGTATATTACCTCATTTTATATACACATGTGATATATCATAACCTCGCACAAACCCCTTATATGTCTCATTTCATTGTTGTTCAGCATCATGCCTCCAAGACGACATACTTACACCGACACCGAAATCGCTCAAGTCATTGCACAGAGCGTAGCCCAAGTCCTTGCTGCTCAACAAAATTCGGGCGACGGAGGTGCACCTGCCAACACATCTACTCCAAAACCATGTACCTACAAAGACTTCTTGAACTGTAAACCCTTGTATTTCAAAGGATCTGAAGGAGCTATCGGTCTGATACGTTGGATCGAAAAGACATAATCTATTTTCTGAATCTGCAACTGCACTGAGGAAGACAAGGTTAAATTCTCCGCATGCACCCTTTCTGATGGAGCTCTCACATGGTGGAATTCCTATGCTCAAACTGTGGGTATTGATACCGCATACCAACTTCCATGGGAAGACTTCAAGACAATGTTCAGGGAAGAGTACTGTCCCCGTGAACAACTGCAACAACTTGAAGAAGAATTCTGGAAACTTACTGTTCAGGGGAACGAAATTACCACTTACACCACTCGATTCCACCAGCTAGCTGTCCTATGCCCATCCATGGTGGACCCTGAATACAAACGTATCGAGAGATACATTTGGGGGCTACCATAATCAATCCAAGGGAACGTCATCTCATCAAAACCCGGGACCATCCAAAGTGATGTCCGCATGGCACATGAACTCATGGCCCTGATTGTCCGCCGAGGGACAACCACTAAGAAAGCCATCGGGGACAACAAAAGGAAATGGTCCGGCAGCAACCACAACCAGCATCAGCAGCAGCCAAACAAAAAGGCCAAGACTGTTAAGGCCTACACCTCTGGTTCAGGGTCGGGGACAGGAAATGGTACGTTGGGAACAAACCTTATTGTTCCAAGTGTACACGACACCATGATGGCCCTTGTACCTGTACCAAGTGCAAACGACAGGGACATCTAGCCAAAGATTGCAGAACCCCCAACCCAAACACCAACCCTAACGCACCAAAGGCTTGTTTCGAGTGCGGCGACACTAGCCATTTTAGAAACACCTTCCCGAAATGCAACAACAACAACAACAACAACAACAACGGGAAAAACATTTACAACCACAACCCTCGCGGTTGAGCTTTCGTACTCAATGCTGGGGAAGCTCGTCAAGATCCCAACGTTGTCACTGGTATGTACCTCCTCAATGATCTAACCATTTCAGTATTATTCGATACCGGTGCTGATAAAAGTTTCATATCCGATAAATTCTGTCCATTACTAAACATCACTCCCCTTTCCTTAGATGCTAAGTACATTGTAGAATTAGCGAATGGCAAACTGATCGAGGCCAATAGTGTAATACCAAGTTGCACTTTAAACCTCGCCAACGAACTGTTCCCTATAGACCTCATCCCCGTGGAAATAGGAAGCTTCGATATCATCGTTGGCATGGACTGGTTGTCCAAACACCGTGCCGAAATTGTTTGTTTCGAGAAGATCGTGCGTATACCTCTTACTACCGGTGGAACCTTGATCATACAGGGGGAGACTGGTAGGCGAAACCTGAACATCATATCTTGCATGAAAACTCAAAAGTACCTGAGGAAAGGGTACCCGACAATCCTTGCTCATGTAACCGAAAAGAAGTCGACTGAAAAGCGACTTGAGGATGTGCCCATCGTCCGAGACTATCCGGAAGTCTTTCCCGAAGACTTGCCAGGCCTACCCCCGCCTAGACAAGTCGAATTCCAAATCGAACTTGTGCCTGGTGCTGCACCCATGGCACGAGCCCCATACAGATTAGCCCCGTCTGAACTTTAGGAGTTATCCACCAAGTTACAGGAACTCCTGGACAAAGGATTTATTCGACCAAGTTCCTCACCTTGGGGAGCTCCGGTCCTATTCGTTAAAAAGAAGGATGGATCCTTCAGAATGTGCATTGACTACCGCGAACTGAACAAACTTACCATCAAGAACCGATACCCACTTCTAAGAATTGATGACCTGTTTGACCAACTTCAAGGTTCGAGCTTCTACTCGAAGATCAACCTACGGTCAGGTTATCATCAACTTCGAGTTCGAGACTCCGATATCCCAAAAACAGCTTTCAGAACCCGCTATGGTCATTACGAATTCCAAGTGATGCCATTCGGCTTAACCAACGCACCAGCTGTATTCATGGACCCTATGAATCGGGTGTGCAAACCCTATCTAGATAAGTTTGTCATCGTATTCATTGACGACATCTTGATCTACTCTCGCAACGAAACGGAACATGGCCAACATCTAAAAATCATTTTGGAATTACTCAGACACGAGGAGTTATACGCCAAGTTCTCCAAGTGTGAGTTCTGGATGCAAACAGTACAGTTCCTAGGGCATGTCGTTGACAGTCAAGGGATACGTGTTGATCCAGCCAAGATCGAGGCCATTAAGTGCTGGGAAGCACCAACCACGCCAACTGAAGTACGACAATTCTTAGGTCTCGCCGGATACTATCGGCGATTCATTGAGAATTTCTCCAAAATAGCCTTACCTTTAACCTCACTGAATCAGAAAGACAAGAAATTTGACTGGACCGATAAGCAGCAGTCCACCTTCCAACTTCTGAAACAGAAACTCTGCAGTGCACCAATCCTGTCCTTACCCGAAGGCACCGATGATTTCATCATTTACTATGACGCCTCACGCCAGGGACTAGGTTGTGTGTTAATGCAACGTGGTAAAGTCATTGCTTACGCCTCTCGACAGCTCAAAATCCACGTAAAGAATTATACCACTCATGACCTTGAACTCGGAGCTGTCGTCTTTGCTCTCAAAATCTGGAGACACTACCTTTATTGCACTAAGTGCACCATCTTTACCGATCACAAAAGTCTCCAACACATATTTGATCAAAAGGATCTCAACATGATGCAATGTCAATGGGTCGAGTTGCTTACCGATTATGACAGCGAAATCAAATATCATCCAGGCAAGGCAAACGTTGTTGCTGATGCCCTCAGCCAAAAAGAACGTTCAAAACAACTTCGTGTTCGAGCACTTGGTTTAACCATTCATAACAATATCACCACTCAAATCCTCACCGCTCAACTCGAAGCCCTAAAACGAGAAAACATCAAAAATGAAGCCTTGCAAGGCATGGATAAACAATTCGAAATCAAACCCGATGGAACCCGATACTTCTCTAACTGAACCTGGTTACCAAACTTTGGAAACCTACGAAACTTGGTGATGGATGAAGCTCACAAATCTCGATACTCTATACATCCTGGTTCCGACAAGATGTATCACGACATTAAACAACGGTATTGGTGGCCCAACATGAAAGCTGACATCGCCACCTATGTTAGAAAATGTTTAACCTGCGCCAAGGTTAAGGCCGAATACCAGAAACCCACCGGGTTGCTACAACAACCCGAGATACCTCAATGGAAATGGGAAAACATAACCATGGACTTCATCACGAAACTACCGAAAACACCGAGCGGTTACGATACCATTTGGGTGATCGTTGATCGTCTCACGAAATCTGCCCATTTCTTAGCTATCAAAGAAAATGACAAGATGGAGCGTCTGGCTCACATCTACATCAAAGAGGTTGTGGCACGACATGGCATTCCCATTTCAATCATCTCAGATAGAGATAGCCGCTTCACCTCTCGATTCTGGCAAACACTTCAACGAGCCCTCGGTACTCGCCTCGATTTGAGTACTGCTTATCATCCGCAAACCGATGGTCAGAGTGAACGGACCATTCAAACCTTAGAAGACATGCTACGAGCTTGCGTAGTTGACTTCAGAAACACATGGGAAAACCACCTACCCTTGTGTGAATTTTCCTACAACAACAGTTACCACACCAGCATTGATGATGCACCGTTCAAGGCACTTTATGGGAGAAAGTGTCGATCACCCATTTGTTGGACCGAAATCGGCGATAGCCAACTCACTGGTCCTGAAATCATCCATGAAACAACCGAGAAAATCATGACTATTCAAAACCGGCTGAAAGCCGCACGTGATCGTCAGAAAAACTATGCTGACGTGAGACGCAAACCACTCGAGTTCCAGGTTGGGGATCGAGTACTCTTAAAAGTGTCACCTTGGAAAGGTGTTATTCGTTTTGGCAAACGCGGCAAACTAAACCCTAGGTACATCGGACCTTTTGAGATTCTTGAAAGAATTGGTCCAGTGGCATATCAACTGCAGCTACCACCACAACTTAGTAGCGTGCACAATACATTCCACATTTCTAATCTGAAGAACTGTCTGTCTGATGAGACACTTGTAATCCAGCTCGACGAAATCCACATTGATGACTAACTCCATTTCTTCGAGGAACCTATTGAAATCATGGACTAAACAGAGTCGTATTCCTATCGTTAAAGTCTGGTGGAATTCTAGGCGCGGTCCTGAATTCACTTGGGAACGGGAAGACCAAATGCGACTGAAACATCCACATCTATTCTTAGATACCTCACAGACCACAACAGCAAGCTAATTTCGGGACGAAATTCTCCTAACAGGGGGAGAATGTGACTCCCGACGATTTAGGGTTACTGATTAACCTGCTAGAAACCCTAATTACGTGTGTTTAGTTTAGTATTAGGCTAAATACTTGTAATTACTTGTAACTATTTGTATATTTATGTGAATATACACTTCCGCAATTGATTTATATTACGCTACGTAATTAGTTGTAATTACGCTTACGCAATTTGGTAAAATTGTGCAAAACAACCGGACGGAGTCCGACACGGTATAAATACGGACGTTGGTGAACAAAATATTAAATAATATGAAATTATTTAATACACTCAAAAACTCGTAAATATTATGTTTATAATATTGAACACGTTAATTATATCGTATAATGTAACGCAAACGCAATGAAAACGTGCCCGACAATCGAACGAAAGTCAAATACATTTTAGAATCTACAATAAGTCAATTAGTATAAAACTATCAATTAAAATATCGTGTCTTTAAACATTAATGAAAAACGTCTAAATAAAACGTTACGCGCTTAAACCTCCGTACAACGGACACGCAAATCGAGGCCGATAAATAAACGGAACGTTTTATAAGTATTTCCAAGTATTTAGAATAAATATCTCAAGTGAAATTATTAAGATTTAATTTTTATTAAAAACGCGTGCTTAAAACGATTAACGTATATATAAACACCGAAACAAACGAGGAAACGAACACCGCGCGAAGCACACATCGGATAAACAAGAAATTGACCAAAATACCCTTGGTGGGACCACATGGGGGTCGGCCACCCCATGTGCCACCCCTTCCTCTCCCCTCTCTTTGACCATGCAAAATCCACTCATTTGGATTCTCTCCTTCCATTATACTTATTATGATGTTATAAGGCTCATCTAACTTGATTATGTCCAAATACCTTGCTAAAATACGTTTTTATGATTTATATACAAAGAGTACACAATCTGTCCAGAAAATCACAGCTCACTAAAAATGTCATATCTTGGGTTCTAGGAAGAGTTAGAAGATGCATTTTCTTAAAAAATTTGCGTATTGAAAAGATCTACAACTTTCATGTTTTACGTTTTTACCAGATCCATACGTATTTTTGTCTACAAGCCGATTTGTGGGACTGGTCTGGGTGAAATCAGAATCTGAGCTAGGCTTTATAATTTATTTTGTTTCTCTATGAAGATGAGACTTAAAATTCTTAGAAAACATATGTTAGATACTTGATACATGGATGATCAGTTGGTAAAATTTGTGAGACTTGATTTAGATCAGAAATTGGTAAGATTCATGGAGAAACAAACCGACAAAAGTCAAAAGTAGGAAATCTTGAAGTTTTGGGACTTTTATAAAAACTGACACTTTCGGTGAACTCCGACATGAACCAACACTTTATTTGGACTCTAAACTAATATTTGGGTTGGGTGAAAGTTTCGGGTCAAACCGAGTAAGTTTGACCAAGTCAACAAAAGTGGCTCGATTTCGAAAAACATACTATATTTGGAAAATGGTAACAAAAATGGGTTTGGGTGACTTAGTTAGTAACTTGGACCAAAAACTAAACTTAGAAAGTTTCCCGAATGAAAAATTGACACTTAGAACACTTGGATTAAAAATTGAAAATCTGATCAGGCACAAGTGCCGCCTAACCAGCGACACTTACCCAAGTGACGCCTAATCTAGCGTCACTTGACCCAGTGCCGCCTGAACCAAGTGTCGCCTATAGCGACACTACCCCAAGTGATGCTGCCAATTTAAAAATCACATTTAACGTCACTTAACCTAGTGCCGCTAACCAACCGAGTGTCGCCTATAGCGACACTTACTTGAGTGACGCATAGAGTGTCACCCCTAAGTGACGCCTAAAACAAAAAATTCAAAACTAGTTTCACACTAAGTGTCGAACTCACACAACTTCAATACTTGTATGCGATACAACACACGAAAGATATACTTGGAAAGTATACAATGAAACAACACGTAATAATATTAGTTTAAGATTATTATTACAAACTTTCACCAACGGGTCGTACACGTTTTTGATAAATGAACTTGAACAACTTATTTGGACATACTAGTTGATGAACTAGCTTTAGGTGGACATAAAACCCCCACCTACCCGATTGGATTAAGTGGACATTAACCCCCACTTATACAATCGCTATAGATGGTCTTTTGAGACATCTACTTATACAACCTCACACGTTTAGGGCGTTAGGAGGTTGCACATGGGAACGAGAACACCCACTACTTGCTAATATTTGATATTGCTTGCTACCTGCTTATATCTGGTGAGTTTCATAGCCCCTTTTTATTGTTTTTCACCGGGGTGAGAATACATACAACTGTTTTATAAACTGCTTTATGATCACAAGTACTGGAAACAACTTTTTTGTACAGATTACATGAGACCTAAATAATCCACTAAAGTCCTCTACCCATCATAGTCATTAAAATTTGTGCGTGAGTATTATTGGATAGTGATGACACGCAAAAAGTCATGTTTTTGTGTGCCATTATCTCACCATTTTAGCCCAATTAATAATGAAAATACTTGAAATATGCATTTAACTATCACATTTCATCATGAGGGCTAAAATATAGAAGATGTTTCAAGAATCGACAAAAACAACCTAAAAATGAGCAAAACAGAGCACAAACGATCATTGAATCTTCTGTTCACTCATTTCAATGCACTTTAAGCTACGCTCCGAGTTATGACCTCTAACTTATGTCATTCTCTTTGTTAGGAAATTACGAACGCGTGGACATAAGAATCGCTCAAAACGGATAAACGACGAAGAAGATACGCCCGAACGAAGAAACGAAGAACCGAAGGGCCAGGATACGGCTGAACACAGCCGTATACGGCTGAACCAGACCGTATACGGCCTGTGCAGACCATATACGGCATGTGCTCAGCCGTATACGGCCTAGCTCAGCCGTATTCACCCTATGCTCAGCCGTATACGGCCCAGTTCAGCCGTATTCACCCTAGCTCAGCCGTATCGTGCGTTTGGGTGATAAAAATCTGATTTTTATTCGCCTTTGCAATACGGTTGTGCGTTTCATGGTTAGGATACGGTCTACGGATACGGTTGTGCGATCTCTATATATAGAAGCCTCATTTCTCCATTTCAAGCATACTATCCTCATCCATTCATCCTCAACACTTCTACACTTCAACTCTTCACATTTTCTTTACGTTTTCGTTCTTTTAGTTAGTTAGTTTCTCTCTCTAGGTTCTCTCTCTAGTCTCTCTCTCTAGAAACTAGCTGGAAGATTAGGGGGAGAATCCGCCGCTGTTAGAAAAGCTATGTAAGTACGTTTGTAGAGGCTAGCTTATGTAATGCTCGGATATTATGAAGAAATACAAGTGTTATTCTGCTCGCATTTCGTATCGGTATTATCTATCCTTTCTAATATTAATTTGTCATATTGTTCTTGTTTAATGTATGTGGTTTATTAATGTTAGAAATGATTACTGCTATGCTTTGTGAGTAGTTGCTTGTATGTTTGCCATGATTTAGATAGTTATAGATGATGTTACATTAATTCGTTATCTATATAATTGGGAGTTGTTATACTTTGTCATCTATCTAAACTTATCATGAATGACCTAGCTTTCATCACCCTTTCCAGACTTTCACATGACTATTGCCCTAGGATAGGATTTTGCGAACCCGAATACTACGTAGATATAGTTATCTCTGTTGCGGTATGAAGCTATGAGACCCTGTAAAACGGCACTGTACTTCGTATAGCATTGGAAACACCAATGGTGGAGTACAAATACGTGGAAGCTAAGGAACTGCCGTAGGACCATCTCATCGTGAAGTACCTAGAAGTCACCCTTCTAGAACAGGGTCTAGGATACATAAGATGTGGAAATGCTAAACCAATAGAAGTATTATACACCGTGAGTATAATTACAATTATATAGCTGTGGAAATACTTAATGCATATTACACCGTAATTATTCCTAGGGATGAACGCCTGATCGTAAAGGAGGGTCTAATTCATGACAGAAGTAAATGAGCTCCTCAATTAAATTAAAATGGGATTTTGAAATGAAAGCAAACACTCAGTTGTAGTGTCAGATGCTTAAACCACCTAATCCTACTTAACTGATAGTTTAGAATAACATAGTTAACAACTAGCATACACTTAGATGACACATTTAGGCTTAGGTGTTAAGAAAGGTCAGAATATCCTTTAAAGGCAGTTTGTTACCTTATTCATGCACCCAGGAGATTAAAATCCAAGAAGGGTCACTGTTCCGTCACAAGGGCAGTGTTGGGGGTCGAGCAACCTGATCTGATCAGACTTACGATAGCCTAGGTACTCAGTGACATACTAATTTAGAACCGGAACTAAAGAAGTACGATCCTAGTGTTTACACCTGTAGTTTATATGTTGTTACCTAATTGTGTCCCCAAATAAACATCATCCCAATCATACACTACCCTAAATCATGGTGAACCACATCTTCGTTATCGTTTAGGTGTTATATATGCTAGTCTCCCCTTTATTTTTATGTTTCATTAGTTTTAATAGTTTAATAGATGAAAACCCAAAAACAACCACCTATCCACTTATCTAAATCCTAGCTTAAATATTAGTTTATCAGAACTAGCTCTGTTTCAATTCTACCGTCGAGAGGAACGACCCTGGATCATCCTTACCACGTACTAATATCGGGTATTCGTACCCAGTAATAGTAAGTAATTCGGAAGGTTTAGGCTCCCCCGACTATTATAAATTTAAAACTTCCTGATCCGCGCCTCGACGGCTGGACCAACGACCGGTGTAAAAACCGACCTACCGTTTAGGCGCGATCAAGTTTTTGGCGCCGCTGCCGGGGATGGTAGTACGATTTGGAGCTTGTATAGATAAATTAGTTTTTAAGTGATCCTTTTATTATCTTCCTGTAGATTAGCCTAGTTAGATTAGCATAGTTAGATTACCTTAGCTTAGCTTAGATTAAAATTCCTTCTCAAATATAATTCTTAAACCTTCTTCAAATGTCATCTTTACTAAACACTTGGATAGAAACGATAAAAGATCAATTGCAAAGTCTTGCTCAACAATTCCAAATTGGATGTAAGGTATGTGGTATTCCCCACTTTGATGGAGAATGTGAGGGAAATACGATGTTAGGCATAGGACATTTAGATTCTCAATTAAATCCCTATAGCCCCACTCAACATCAATCTCAATCTTTATCATTCGAATTAAACCCACAATCCACATCTAATTCACTAAGCACAGACTTGCACTCTTATGAGTTTAGTCGCAACATTCCTTCAGTTCCTTCACCTACACAACCTTCTGAATCCTCACTTCCACTAATTCTTAACTTATCATCGTCTAAGACCAACGAAGAGTTCATCTTGGAAGAACCTTCCGTATCAATGCAACTTGAAACTTTCAGCCGGAGTGACGAGTACGACGAGGTAGATGAGGAGTTAGAATTGGAGAACCCGGAGGTGGAGATCTACACAGGAGACTCAGCTTCAGAAGGACTAGAGGAATACGCACCAACTCTAAGTAGTGATCTAATTGAACCTTCTACCCAAATGGTCGATGAGGATGTTGTTACAAGAATGGAGACACCAACGGATACTGTCACACCTCCATACCCAAAGTACAACAATATCATCGAACAAAAGACCATAGGAAGCAAGGAGGGTTTTGCGTCAGGGTTGCCCTACAAACCATCTCTCCAACACATAATGACATATACTTCTAGGAATGATAAGGACCCTATTGACCAACCCATTCTGTCAATCCAGCCCAAGGAGGTATTCGAAGTTGAGAGATTTGTTATACCTCCAGTAGAGCAATTCCCTCACTTTGAACCATCTCCTCATATTGGACATACCCTAGCCATAACTTGCCTTAAACTCTTAAGTATGTACCAATATTACCCCTCGTGTCTACTGATGGATGCAAGGAAGCCCCTAGGATTGCCCAATAAATAGTGCTAGAGTCAAGCTAGAGACTCGAACAAAAACAAGCGCTTCTCGGGAGGCAACCCGTGCAATGAATATCCTTTAGTATTAGTAGTATTTGTTTTTAAATTCCAAGAAGTGAATTATCTCTGACTATCTTTCACACTTGGATATACACCACTTCATTTTCACTGATAGCTTTTACCACATCACTTATCTAAGAAAATAGGAAACAATTTTAAAATGATAAGTCATGTGTTTCGAGCATTTGAGGTACTTGCGTGCTACTTTCACGCATTATGCTCGAACTCATTTAAAAATGCATGACTTAAACTCGTTTTATATTAGCAAACATCTTTGGCATTCTTGGATTAAGTCACTCTTTTGGTAAAAAGCTGCTATGAGAAGTCGGTAAAAAGTATGTCCAACGTGTTCACACTTACGAGATATCTTCACATGAAAGTGAAAGAAGTGTTAAGATGGAGAATAAAGCTGCTATTTGTGAGATTTGCACGCCAAAAGATCTTCATTGAGCTGCCGAAGAAGAATTCCTGGCAAGATCTCCTCTTCAGCGCATCTTCAAGAATCTTCACCTTCCACCTTCACTTCAATAGGGGAGTTCTCTAGTTCTCATCCTCGTTTTTGATATGATTGTTAGCTTTAAATTCTTATTAAAGTAGTCTATACCATATCCCAAACTTATCACTAAGTGTGGGATTCCAGCCCAAATAAACACTTGAGTAACATTTTCCGATATGTTCAAACTCTAAGTGTGGGATTTTCCTCAAATCCCAACTCAAGAGAACATTAGGGACAATGTTCCTCTAAGTGTGGGATAGCGGTATAGAATACCTTAGGTTAGCTTGTTAGATTCTTGTTTCCAAAAGCAAACTCATAAAATGTTCCTCAATTTATTTTAAAAAACTAACTTTTGCTAAAAAAATTCAAAATTTTTGAGTTAAAATGTCTTGAGAGGGAGCATTTTCATATATGAGTAAGGTATTTTGGGAAATAAGAGTAAATAAGATAGGAATTTCTGAGGCTGAAAATGATAATCTAAGAGGGGCATCGCATGGCTAGGCACAAACAAACCCAAAAACTTGCAGTGAGGTATCTTGAGCCATTATAAGCATTCATCTTTAATGCTTCATTATTCGTTTGTTTGAGTGTGCCAATGCATGCATCCGGAATTAGAACTTGCTCCTGGTATGCACTTCGAGACCACATTGGTAAAGTACCGTACGCGGTATAGGTGCAGTTAGATGACCTTGACATTCCTTAGGATTTAACCCCTTTTATCATATCTTTTCAAGCCCAAAACCCTTCAAACACTCATCTTTAGTGTTGATGATCCGCTTAGATAACCCTGTTGAGCCTTAGCCTATTCGTTTCTTTCAAAACCCTCAAAATTTCAACCCACTTATTCCACACCCACCAAAAATCTTATCTTAAAAATCTAAACTAGTGGAAAATATTATTTTAATATCCTTTTTGCTTTCACTCCAAATCACAAATACTGGTGTTTACTCAAAATTTCTCGTGTGCGTTTCCTTGATAAAAATCAAAAGTTGAGAAGTTTATGGTGCGAAAAATTGGCACCAAGTAAATGCAAAGTCATCAAAAGGATGAAAAATATGAAAGAAAGAAAGGATCTCAAAAAGGGCAAAAAGGAAGAAAATAAGAATCCCTAGAAAAGCCCCCCCCCCCCCCCCCCCCAAAAAAAAAGAAAAGCTAAGTGCTTCAAATCTCTCGAAAAATCCTACTCTTATAAAGATAAATTCCCCCGTGTATTTTCAAAAAGATAGAAGTCAAAATAGCTATCTTCTTCCCTCACTGTTATCCGTTTCCGTTTTCATTAAAAAGGTTGTTTTAATAAATGTTCTCCAAGAATTTAGAGGTCTTAAGATAAGCAAAACCCCGTTTTAAAACCAAAAATTCCCACTTATCCATACCACTAAACCCTCACCAACCATTACAACCCATTCTGAATGTCCTGGGATAACTAGCGTCGTCCTCACCTAAGTGGTGGAGATATGATTCTCGAGCAAGCCTATGACGATGGATGTTGCATGACTGGCTTATGAGCGATTTCGTTTGATTAGATTGATAGGTAACCCGAAACACTTTTGAGTGAATTGAGTGACCACCTTGTGAGATCGCCTAGTCGTGTACATTCCAAGATCGCGAGAATTGAAAGCATGCCTAAGAGAATCATTTTAAATCTATGAGCCGAATACCTTGTTTTCTCTTAAATTCCAGGATATGTTGCTTGTATATGGAAATGGTTGCTCTGGATACATTTTGATTCACCCAAACTAAACTCGTATTTTCAAAATGTTTTTTTCATAAAAGCAAGTGAGAATTTTCAGTTTTGCTTGAGGACAAGCAATGTCTAAGTGTGGGATATTTGATGACACGCAAAAAGGCATGTTTTTGTATGCCATTATCTCACCATTTTAGCCCAATTAATAATGAAAATACTTCAAATATGCATTTAACTATCACATTTCATCATGACGGCTAAAATATAGACGATGTTTCAAGAATCGACAAAAACAACCTAAAAATGAGCAAAACAGAGCACAAACGATCATTGAATCTTCTGTTCACTCATTTCAATGCACTTTAAGCTATGCTCCAAGTTATGACCTCTAACTTATGTCATTCTCTTCATTAGGAAATTACGAACGCGTGGACGTAAGAATCGCTCAAAACGGATAAACGATGAAGAAGATACGCCCGAACGAAGAAACGAAGAACCGAAGGGCCAGGATACGGCTGAACATAGTCGTATACGGCTGAACCAGACCGTATACGGCTGGTCACAGACCGTATACAACCTGTGCAGACCGTATATGGCCTGTGCTCAGCCGTATACGGTCTAGCTCAGCCGTATTCACCCTATGCTCAGCCGTATATGACCCAGTTCAGCCGTATTCAACCTAGCTCAGCCGTATCGTGCGTTTGGGTGATAGAAATCTGATTTTTATTCGCCTTTGCAATACGGTTGTGCGTTTCATGGTTAGGATACGGTCTACGGATACGGTTGTGCGATCTCTATATATAGAAGCCTCATTTCTCCATTTTAAGCATACTATCCTCATCCCTTCATCCTCAACACTTCTACACTTCAATTCTTCACATTTTCTTTACGTTTTCGTTCTTTTAGTTAGTTAGTTTCTCTCTCTAGGTTCTCTCTCTAGTCTCTCTCTCTCTAGTTTCTCTCTCTAGAAACTAGTTGGAAGATTAGGGGGAGAATCCGCCGCTGTTAGAATAGCTATGTGAGTATGTTCGTAGAGGCTAGCTTATGTAATGCTCGGATATTATGAAGAAATACAAGTGTTATTCTGCTCGCATTTCGTATCGGTATTATCTATCCTTTCTAATATTAATTTGTCATATTGTTCTTGTTTGATGTATGTGGTTTATTAATGTTAGAAATGATTACTGCTATGCTTTGTGAGTAGTTGCTTGTATGTTTGCCATGATTTAGATAGTTATAGATGATGTTACATTAATTCGTTATCTATATAATTGGGAGTTGTTATACTTTGTCATCTGTCTAAACTTATCATGAATGACTTAGCTTTCATCACCCTTTCCAGACTTTCACATGACTATTGCCTTAGGATAGGATTTTTCAAACCCGAATACTACGTAGATATAGTTATCTCTGTTGCGGTATGAAGCTATGAGACCCTGTAAAACGGCACTGTACTTCGTATAGCATTGGAAACACCAATGGTGGAGTACAAATACGTGGAAGCTAAGGAACTGCCGTAGGACCATCTCATCGTGAATTACCTAGAAGTCACTCTTCTAGAACAGGGTCTAGGATACATAAGATGTGGAAATGCTAAACCCATAGAAGTATTATACACCGTGAGTATAATTAGAATTATATAGTTGTGGAAATACTTAATGCATATTACACCGTAAGTATTCCTAGGGATGAACGCCTGATCGTAAAGGAGGGTCTAATTCATGACAGAAGTAAATGAGCTCCTCAATTAAATTAAAATGGGATTTTGAAATGAAAGCAAACACTCAGTTGTAGTGTCAGATGCTTAAACCACCTAATCCTACTTAACTGATAGTTTAGAATAACATAGTTAACAACTAGCATACACTTAGATGACACATTTAGGCTTAGGTGTTAAGAAAGGTCAGAATATCCTTTAAAGGCAGTTTGTTACCTTATTCATGCACCCAGGAGATTAAAATCCAAGAAGGGTCACTGTTCCATCACAAGGGCAGTGTTGGGGGTCGAGCAACCTGATCTGATCCGAATCACGATAGCCTAGGTACTCAGTGACATACTAATTTAGAACCGAAACTAAAGAACTACGATAGCCTAGGTACTCAGTGACACCTCCCACTTCCGCTGCCACGTGTTTTGGGGGTGTGACACCTAGGACCCCGCTAACCAGGGGCGCTGCCCCCGGAGCCCCGTCACCTAAGGTTTATAAATACTTTTAAGTATAATACTCCGAAATCATAATAATAATAGTTGAGATTATTATTGCAAACAATCACCAATGGGCCGTACACATTTTCAAACACTTAGACAATCAACCAAATTATAATCATTTAGACATTCTAGTTGGACAAATAACTACAAGGTAGTCTTATTAGATGCTTTCACATGTTTATAACCATCGCGTGTCGTGGAACCCCTCAGGTTACAAGTCTTTGGACTTCGATTATTGGCTAATCAATTTCAGTTTATTAAGATAAACTCTTCAGGCTCAGGTGAGTCTCATGGCCCCTCTTTTTACTGTTTTACTAGGGGTGTGATACATTGCTCTGTTTTTAACACGTGAACGCGAGTACATATTTCAATATACTACATGAGTTGTTTTCAACTAATCAAATCAAATCCCTCCGTCAGTATAGTCTGGTAATACGAAAGTAGCGTGAATATTAGTATATGGTACCATATAGGATTGACCCACCTCATCCGGGTTAGTCGCGCTAACCTCTGCAACGGACGTACTAATATTTAGGAAAACGAGTGTAGATTAGGCACTCGTGGAGGCACCTCGCTCGGAATTCTCTATATGGGACCCGACCCTCGAGTTAAGCTCAGGCTATGCGCTCATGGTTGTATACACTATCAGTATCATTTGCTAGATGCAAATCAACATTTAATTCTTGCGGTTCACACACTATTATTTGATATCTAAACATGTGAGCTCACCAGCGTTAGCTAACCCATTTTAGCATGTATCACAGGTACTCAGCAGTAGATTTGGACTGCCCATCAGGATGCATATTAGCTCGAGTCTCCATGTAAACTTCAGAGATTTCATTGCATTATTAGATTTTTGTATAACTAATTATGTATTTAAATCTCACATATTACGAACACGAGCTATGTACGGGTTCAAACTGTTGTAAACCTTTTAATATCAATATATTTTGTTAAAACGACGCATATAGAGTCGTTTGCTATATATCTGTGTGCTTTGATTATTGATTAGTAACACCTAAATTATGCTTCCGCAAAACATTAAATTTGGGGATGTTACAGCAAGCACTAACTGGGTAAACGGACGTACTAATATTTGGGAAGACGAGTGTGGATTAGGCACTCGTAGAGTCGTTTGCTATATATCTGTGTGCTTTGATTATTGATTAGTAACACCTAAATTATGCTTCCGCAAAACATTAAATTTGGGGATGTTACAGCAAGCACTAACTGGGTAAACGGACGTACTAATATTTGGGAAGACGAGTGTGGATTAGGCACTCGTGGAGGTACCTCGCTCGGAATTCTCTATATGGGACCCGACCCTCGAGTTAAGCTCAGACTATGCGCTCATGGTTGTATACACTATCATTATCATTTGCTGGATGCAAATCAACATTTAAATCTTGCGGTTCATACACTATTATTTGATATCCAAACCTGTGAGCTCACCAGCGTTAGCTGACCCATTTTAGCATGTATCACAGGTACTCAACAGTAGATCTAGACTGCCCTCATGATTACTATAGCTCGAGTCAGCATGCAGACAATAGAGATTTTCTTGCATTAATATATTTTGTACAAGTATTTATGTATTGAAATCTCTCATTAAATCGAACACGAGCTATGTACGGGTTCAACTGTTATAAACATTTTAATATTAATATATTTTATTAAAACGACGCATATAGAGTCATTTTCTTTATATCTGTGTGCTTTGATTATTGATTAGTAACACCCAAATTATGCTTCCGCCAAATAGTGAATTTGAGGGTGTTACAATCTGGTCCGAGAGCCAAAAACGAAAGTTGTAGCTAGTATCCTAATGAACAGTTTTCGTTTAGATGTCATGAGTTGGTTCTTCCTAGATTTCGAGATATAGGTGTTTTGGTGAGTCGGTTTTTAAGAGACAGAATCTGTCTTTTATACATACACATGAAAAACGTATTTTAAGCTTTGATTTGGACATGATATTGTTGTATGAGCTTACTAACATGTAGATCTAAGTATTAATTGAAAATATATAGAGAGAAGTGGTGTGGATCATACCAAAACCGTGAGCTAGAGAGAGAGGTGAGGGAGATGATGTTTGCTTCTTCTTTTTGCTTCCTTCCTTGGTGTTTTTCTTCAAGATAGAGATGGTGGATGGTGGTGGTGATGTGTTGGTGTGGTGGTTGTCGAATGGAAGAGGATGAAGGAAGGTTATGTGTGTGTTCGTAGGGAGAAGTTAGTGAGAGAGTGGGATAAACATAAATGAGGAAATCATGGAGCTTGTTTTGGTTTTAGTCAAATAAACACATTCCCCATTTTACTTTGGTAGTCAAAATGAGGCTATGGCTGGTTTTTGCTAGTCAAAAAGGGGCAAGATTTCTGTCAAATCTTGTCTCTTTACTTTGGTATTATACCCGTGGTTGTTTACCCGATCGTTTAAACGTTAATTCGTACGTTATACGTTACGTATAATATAATTCGGTAACGATTTAAAACTTGACATTTTTGGAGAAAAGTTTAACTTGAAATATTACTTAATAATACTTGGTAACACTTATTAATATGTTAGTGTGATGTGTTGGTAGTGGTTCGCGGAGTCGTGTTACGATTAATAAATCGTGTGACGTTTAAACTAAACGTTTTGGTTACCGATTTAATATTCGATATTTCAAATGAATATTTTCCATCAAAATAGTATATTTTAAATTTATAAAATATATTTTGACTTTCGTTCGATTGTCGGATGCGTTTCGTGCGTTTTGGTCGCGTATAACTTAATCGGTACGATACGAAATACTTATGAACTATTATCGGAATAACATTCAGAAAATTTACTATGTTTATTAAATAATTTCATATTATTTAATATTTTGAGTTCACCAACGTCCGTATTAATGTATCAGAATTTGGCCGATATAATAAAATGCACGATTAAATCTAATCGCGTAAATGCGTATATTTATAAAATACACGTAATGATACATACAATTAGCCTAACACAGAACTAATTACATGTATAACAAAATGATTAGGCGCTAATTCCTAGCCCTAATTGGTCGGGTGTCACAAACGACGGGGGAAAATTCCGTTGTTATAATTATAAGTTGAGAGATTTTGGGAGTGTATACAAGAGCGTTGAGAGAAACGTGTATTCTTGTAATATTGTTCCTAATAGTGGATTATTAAGTAGCCTACATATCCCATTGTTTTTACTCTTTCATGTTTTTAGTCTCCCTATGGGCTATTCTACACATATTTTATATTTTATATTGTAGAAAATGTGTATATAATAGTTCATAGGTTATTTCTGATTTTTTACACTCACACGAAAAATATACTGCCAAATAAACCTAAATCACATGTGAAATTACTAAATATTATGTGAGTGTGTAATAATAATAACATATGTGATAAAGCTTCAAATGACATGTGTTTATCATATAAACATAATCACATTTCATATTATTACTAAATTTCATGCGAGTGTGTAGCAATATAGATTTATATCACATATGACTTTTATTGGTATCACATGTTTTTCTTAATAACTTTCAAGAATTTACCACTAATCTAATTTCTTTATTTACTTCGTAGTAGAAATAGATGATAAAAAAGAGAGGATAGCATTGTTTTTCAAACAGTCATTAACAGTTTTTGTAAGAAAACAATTTTCTCTTTATTCTCGGGAAAGATCCTGCTTTTACTATGATGAAAAATTATTCACAAATGGTTTAGCTTAAGGATATTCAATAATGTTAATAACAAAAAAGTTCATGTTCATACTGCTATGACATAGAGTATCCAATTACTTAATTATGTGGCTTCTGTTTGTATCAATAACAATTTGACGACTTGGGCAAGTGAGTCCAAAATGTAAATTTGATGTAATTTAAATGTATGAATTAAGACCATAGAAGAGTCAAAAACAAGGTAACAACATCAACCAATATAGACATATAGTATAATTAATTCATAACACATCCAAAAACATCAACTTCGCATTCAACACCATACCTACAAAGAAATTTATACTGTAATTAACCTAGTCCCTTAATCATAAGGTTCAAATTGTGAGTAATAAGATAACATGATCAAATCGTATATAGCTAGCATATACATTAATCATTTCCCCCTAAAATACTACATACAACTTGCAACTACATATAGAAGTTTTTTTAGCCTAAAATATATCAAAGTAAAAAAAATATACAAAATCAACAATAAATGATGATATAAAATTAATCAGGAGCGTATAACCTAAAAAGCACATTAATTGAGAACATAGAGGTGAATCGCATTCAATGGAATCGATGGAATAGGAGCACCATTAGGCTTTCACAAAACATGTTCAATCCTAATATCTATATTTAACACGTTTGAGTCGGATGAAATCGAAGAATTTAGGGCAACTTGTGATCTGCAGAAAATCCATAATAGATACGGTTTTGGATGGATTGAGGTTAGGGTTTGTGAGAATCACGAACGATTTTTATGTTGAACGTGCGAATGATGACATGTCAGAAGGAGATGGATGTTAGGGGTTTCTATGAAATGATCGAATTTGCCCCTCCGCCCAAATTACCCTGTTACAAATTAGTTTCCAAAAAATGTCGGTAAATGTGAACTATTTGATCTTTGATGATGTAAAGACACTATTCATCCTCTCATACTCTTTAAAAAAAGTGTACTTAAATAAACGTTTGCTTACCATAGAAGATCTATATTAAAAATCGAGATAATTTGGAAACATATAGGAAAAACATCACCCACCTTTGAAATAGCAACGTAGTTGGGGAAAAATCCATTTTATAGCAAAAAGATCTCAATCTTATCCTATTCTAAAAATAAATAAGAATAAAACAATGCCAAACAATATCTTATTTAGTTGTGTATAATCTTGTTTCATTTTCCTTGATTTGACATGTTACCAAACGGACCATAATTGCTCCAAAACTAGTAAAGAATGATTAAGTTGGAGAGAATATAACAAATTGAAAACCTCATTACAAAAGGAAGGAAACAAGAACAAGAAGATCCACCTCGAAACACCCCTCCCCAAACCCCAACCTCACTCTCTCTCTCTCATCAAATCTTGAAACCTTTTTAGAGAGAGAAACCTTAAAAAAGAAACTCGATTCTACCTTAAAATCAAAACCCCATCAAATTCTTGCAATCAAGTTTCAATCTTGGCAACACCCGGAAAATGAAAGAGCATGATGAATCTAATTGGTTCTCAAAGTGGGAAGAACAACTCCCCAAACCAGAAGAACTTGTATCTATCTCTCAAACCCTAATTACACCTGATCTTGCGATTGCTTTTGATATCGGTACTTCCCACAACCCAAACAACAACCACCACCACCACCTCCGACAACCGCCGTCGATTTCAACGCCGTCATCTCAACCCAATTCCGGTGAATTTGATTCATCTGAGCTTGGTGGTGATGAACCTGCAAGAACCCTAAAACGACCTCGTTTAGTGTGGACCCCACAACTGCATAAAAGATTTGTGGATGCTGTTGCTCATTTGGGTATTAAAAATGCTGTTCCTAAAACCATAATGCAGCTCATGAGTGTTGATGGGTTGACCCGCGAAAACGTCGCGAGTCATCTGCAAAAATACAGGCTTTATCTGAAAAGGATGCAGGGTTTGTCTTCAGGTAATGGTGGCGGATACGGGTCGGGTGGGGACGCTGCTACGGATCATTTGTTTGCGAGTTCCCCTGTGCCACCACATTTCTTGCATCAGTCTCATGTGAATTCGGATACTTTCTTGCCTTATATGCCGGCTGCTGCTCTTCAACAGCAGCATCAGCATCAGCATCAGCATCAACAGATGGTGGCTGCTGCAGGACATCATCAACAGCAGCAGCATTTGCATAGGCATTTTGGGTCGGCGATTTTGACCAGACAATCGAGTCAGGGTGTTCATAGGGTTGGGACTCCGATTCATGGTTCTTATGTGGATGATTTGGAATCTGGGAAGGAGAAAAAGGCTCTGACTTTGTTTCCAGTTGGGGATGATTGAATTGTTATTGGGTAATTTCTTGATCTTTGTTATCTATTTATAATCATGTCTATGAAATTGAGATTACCTTCTTAAACATTAATTGTAATTTAGGTACTTTTATGTGATAGTTATTAGTATTGGGTCTCTATCAAAAGGGCTAATCCATCTTTAGAAGTTTAAGCTGTGTTTTATGTAATCGGGTAAAAGTTCTGTTATAATGTGGTTTTAGAGAATGCATTTCGGGCACGAAGCATCTATACCAGTTGAGAGTTACTCGCATACTTGAGCTTATTGAAAACGAGTTAGTTGGTGGTTGGGATTAGCCCAGTGAACTTGATAATGTCCCTACTGGATGTTGAAATGAGTTATTGATGGTATATCTGTACATGATGATTATGGGAAATTTGCTATTAGGAGTTACTGTTGGACTGAGGTTAGATTGTTGAGGATCTTGGTGATGGTGAAGGCAAACGATGGTTAAAAACGTCTTCTTAGAATGAATGAGAGGACCGCGGATGATACCATTCGCCCCACATATGGCAATGAAACCACAAATGAGGCATTTTGCTTCTCTTGTTCTATATTTAGATGTCAAAGATGACCTTTGGTTTATTGTAAATTCGAGTTTCTGCTAGACTCTGGAAATGATATTTGACTATATAATTACAAGAAATATTGAATACTACTCTATTATTATGTTTTAAGGCTGGTGTGATGCAATAACTCTATCAAGTTGATAAATGTCTCATTATTAGATAATAATTCACATGTTATATGTGTGTAACAGGGTGTTTAATTAATGGTGTAACCCGAAAAACCACCCAATCCAAATAGATTTGGGGTAATCAGTTTTGGGTTATTTGGGTACTGTTTTTAACATATATTTAAAATGTATTTGGTTCGGATTTGGTTATGAAATTTTGATATCGGTCCCACCCAAAACCTGATTCGACTTCAATAAACTCTGTTTAGTATGGATTATGGAATGAGGCATTAAAAGGCTAATTAATTTGATTTTGATTATCGAAAATTCTTGTTTGAGTTATTAGCACTTTGTTGAATCGTCGCCGTTATTATATTCAAATTCACTGTCACTTTCGTCAAAACGATATTAAATATTACCAAACAGTTGATTTTTTCGTAATCAATGCTAATTGTTTTGATGGAAAGATTCATATATATATATATATATATACTTTTTTTTTTTTGCCAAAAAAAAAAAACAGATTAGTTTGGTTTTACAATTTGACTTATGCTCTTTTATCTAGTTTTACATCTTCAGATTACTAGGGTCCAAAACGATCAACCCGATCATTAATTTGGTTGGTTTGGATTGGGTCTATGCATGTTCGGTTTGTGTAATGGGCGGGTCAAATCTTCTCTCGAAACTGACCAAATCGAATAGCTCCATTTAACCGAAACCCGTCTGTTTGAACACTCCTTTACCGTATATGACACCCCGTGCTAATGTAATCTCTTTAACCATTCTACATGAATGTATGTTTAATGTGTATGTCGAATAGTTAAACCTTGTGCAAGCCTTATTTGGTCAGCTTTTAAGACTGCTCTGTTATTACCATTGTTTATCATTAGAATCTGTTAATACCAGAGAGAGTTCATCAAGGTTTTCCTACCAGGATGATATCAAACCTTTTGCTGTCTTTAATCTATATCGTTTTTGATTACTAGTGTTATTATTACATTATTATCTGTTGTCATTTACGCCCTGTTTTAGTATGTTGAGGGTACTTTATGTTTTTCCAACTCACCATGTTGTTAGGTCTACAATTGCTCAATAAATCAACCAGTGTCATTAAATATTTCTCATGGAATGTTGAACCAATTGCAAATTGCAATCTGAATCAGTATTCTCCATGGTCAGTATTTCTAATATCGCTTATATATCTTCAACTATAAAATAAATGAAATAATTACCCTTAATTTTGCGAGGCTGCCATACTAGTGTATTCACATTTTTGACCGATTAAGATTGAGATCCATGGTTCAGTAACTTGGTAAATAAAGTTTAATCAGTGTTTTGTTTTTCTCTTGCCATAGTATACATGTTAATCACATTTTCATTAGGGGTGTTCATGGGCGGGTCGGTGTTGGTAGTTAAATATTTTCCCGTTCTTAATGGGGCGGGTATCTCATTATACTAATAGTAATAGTAATTGTATTGTACGTACTATGGGGTAGTGATGATACCTAAAACGGTCGGGTTTCAGTTTAGTGGAGTTATTCGGTTTGGTTTGTTCGGTTTTTGAAGAAAATAAATACCACTCAATACCCAAACCGGAACTACACAAACTCAATCCAAAACAACCGAATAACAATCGGGTTAATCAGTTTGGGGCCCGTAAAACCAAACTTATGATGAAGGTTGAAGAAAACTAAGAAAATAACTCAAATCTTTTCGAAAAATGGAAATATATTTTAATCAAAATTATATTTATTAAACTAACATTTATCATTAAGAGATAATTATTGACTTTTCATTTTATTCGTTTAATAATCATTCTACGTCTTACTTAATTGTTATTGACTCTGATTAAAATAAAAAATATGAATTAACTTAAATTTTTAAGTGAACTATATATAACAATGGATGTATAAGTTGATAAATAAAAATATGTTACTAATAAAATGTACATAATTAGAAAGGAGAAATTTCATGAGATAACAAGTGTGTGATGGATTTTTAAATCCATCCTATATATAAAAAACATACTACTACTATATCGGGTTTTCGGGTAGGCCCCAAATTGAAAGTTTCTAAACCAAATCCGAACCAAAAACCAATTATAATATCGGTTAAAATCAAATAACTGAACCAAAATCAAATAACCCGAAACCAATTAAGCCAAACCTATTTGGATTGGACGGTTTTTCAGTTCAAACCAATTAATGAACACCCCTAGGTACCTGTGTAAGGCGACTACCCCAGTTACAATTTATCATCTATTTTGAAATGTGATAATTTGATATCTTTACATAGTTTACTACAAATTAAAATTTAACAATTACACTAATGACATCCAACCACAACAATTAAACTAAAATGTATATGTTTCTATGCGGTGGTTTTTGTAATCTTAAGGGATTACAATGAGAAAATTCCATAAATCATACTTGTGGTTTGCACTCATTTTCACAGTTCATACCCAAAACTTTTTTTTCCAGGTTTTCCATACAATAAGTTTCAAAAATGCTCGAAAATGATACCCCAGCCTAACCCCCGTCTATTTTTTTAGTTAATTATTAACACGTGATTTTCACGCGAGGGTATTATCGTCATTTTGTCTTTCCCCCTTTCTCTTTTATCCCTTTCATCCCTCGTTATAAACATCGTCGTCACCATTTTTCTTTAATTCGAAAAAACCACAAAATCGATTGATGGTTTACTGTGATAAATGTGGAGCGGGTTCGACAATTCGCATTTCGCGGTCCTCCAAGAATCCAGGTCGACGTTACTACGGCTGCAACAGAAAAGTAAGTTGTTTTTATTTTCAAAATCGATTTGGGAATTTCACAATTAGTATGAGCTAATGGTTTTTTGTTTCGCTAGGGTACTAATTGTGGTTTTATAGAGTGGTATGATGTACCCATTGGTCAAAGGGATGTCGATGTTGTGCCTGGGTTGGTGAGAATGATAAATGAGCTTCAAGATGAGGTTAGAGAACATGTGAATGAAGCAAGAAGATACAAAATAGCTTTAGCAGTAACCTGGGTTTTAATTGTTCTTTACTTCATTTTCTGATTCGTGAGTGCTTATGTTGTATCTGAATTGCAATTATGATGATGTAAAGTTTTGAATGAATGAATGAATTTTGGTGGAGAAAGGTACTGCTACCACCTATTTTGTTAGTTTGTGTATTTACCCGATCTATTAAATTAATGAGTAGCATGCTAAATGAATGAGTAGTGGCACCAAAACTACTTTGGTAAATGATGTCCATATGTAAAAAGAAAAAGGAGATTAAGAAGTTGACAATAAACTGCAAGCTAGTTACCACCAAACAAACAACCAATGCTATATTATAATGTTTATGCAACAAGTGCATGCTACCATAACTGCATAACATACCACATATTTAATACAAATGGCAAAAGTTCAAGTCACCACAAAAGACTACTACTTAAAACCCAGTCAATGCAAACAACTGCAGACAAGTACAAAATATCCAAAATACATGAAATATGATAAAACCACAAAATATCCATCATTCTTCTACATAGGTGCTTTCCCTTTACCATTGGCAGAGGTGTTTCTTTTCTTCGCAGCATGCTTTGGTTGCCCTTTTGAATGTCTTTTTTTCACACCACCACTAGCATCGGGTCTCTTCCTGCATTTGATTGAAGACTTTCTTTGCAACCCCTGGAGTTGTGTCCTCTTTCTTTGCACTTGGAACATGTTGTTGTACCTCCAGCCCTAGATAACTTACCACCTTGCACCATTTTTTGACTCAACTCTTCAACACTTGGTCTCCTATTCTTTTTAGGTCTACCAATCTGCACACGATGCTTTGGTGGAAGTATAGTCAACTGACAAGGAGATTTTGGCCAAAAAGGCATTCCATTAACAGGCCCAATCTTGAATCCGTACATTGTCTTCCATGTAGTCAACCGGTAACATCGATTCACATAAGCTTCTGAAATGTCCACATCATTCCCATTTACGGCCATGTCCCACATAGCGGCCACTGCATGTTTTCATGGTATTCCTGTAAGCTCCCATTTTCTGCATGTGCAAGTCCTAGCATTCATGTCCACTACACATTGATCATTTGATTTCCCAGTGACTTGGAAACGGTTCCCACCATTCCAAATTGCCTTGTAACAAGATAATACAAGTAATACAATCAGACAACAAGATAATACAAGTGTCCTAAAAGTCATACAATCATTAATACAATTACCTTTACTTGACTAGCTTCCCTTTGGATAATGTTAAACAATTTGGTTGCATTAGGAGTCAATACACCATCATGTTTCTCAATTTGTTTTTGGACTAGCACAATCCTCTTCATGAGGTACTCCCTTATGAAATCCAAGCAAGTAATAATGGGCTTGTCCCTTCCACCCCCTAGTCGTCTGTTGAAGACTTCACACATGTTATTGAGAAGCACGTCACTAACAGCTCTTCCTACATGCACATAATATGTAACAGTAACATTAAAATGCATTAACATAATCAGTTAGAGTCATAAGACTAACAGAACTAGTAACATTAAAAAGCATACCACTAAAATGAGATCTTGCCCAATGAACAGCTGGAATGTCTTTCAACCAAACATATGCCTCATTGTTAACAGTTCTTAAATCATTCATGTTACTATCAAACTGATTGACAGTGGTAGCTGTTGCACATTTCCATAGATGTTTCTTATACAACTCACCTCTAAAGCTACTCCTCGTGTTTTCATATATGTGTCTAAGGCAATATCTGTGTTCAGCACAAGGAAAGAGCTTTGCAATGGCTGGAATAACACCCTAAACATGGAAACAATAATTGATTTACTTTTAACATAAATGATTTACAAATAATTGAATAACAATAAACATAACTTTTGCCTATCAGTGATGAATGTGAAGTTAGACATGGTATGCAACTCAAGATCGTCTCCAAGACATGAAAGAAACCAAGTCCATGAATCAGTGTTTTCTGATTCCACAATGCCATATGCTACAGGATATGCTCCATTATTAGGATCTAGTCCCACAGCTGTCAAGATCTGACCAGGAAATGAGCCTTTCATGTGACACCTATCAAGACCCAACAACTCTCTGCCACCCACCCTAAATCCCCTTTTAAGTTCACCTAAACATTCATAAATCCTCTTGAACTGCACTTGCTCTGAAGCAAGATCTGTTACTTCCTCAAATTCAAGTTTAAGTGTAGTATCAGGATTGGTTTGTTGCAACTCCAGGATGTAGTTTCTTAAAATGGGATATTGTTCAAGTTGGTCTCTTACTGCTTTGGCTGGCACTTCTGCATCTGGAGTAATCTGACTTTCAACATCTTTTGATAGAAAACCATTTGTAAATTTTTTCACATCTCTACTTTGGAGGCATTTGTGTACATCATTATATGTTTTGACCATCCATGTCTCTTCTTTCATGCTCCTGGAGACATGAAGAACCCAAGGACATGAAATGGAATCCTGCACAAGATTTTTTGGCCCACTGTTTTTTGCACAGTTTTTAATACCCTCTTTCCCAGAATTGTATGTTGTTTTCCCAATTTTCCCCCCTTTCTTCTGAGTTTGTTTTTTTGGCTTTTCCTCCCTTTTTAGGGGACTCACTTAACCCTGCAATACTAGATTTAGTCCATGTAACACCCCCAAATTTAATGTTTTGCGGAAGCATAATTTGGGTGTTACTAATCAATAATCAAAGCACACAGATATATAGCAAACGACTCTATATGCGTCGTTTTAACAAAATATATTGATATTAAAAGGTTTACAACAGTTTGAACCCGTACATAGCTTGTGTTCGAAATATGAGAGATCTAAATACATAATTAGTTGTACAAAATCTAATAATGCAATGAAATCTCTGAAGTTTGCATGAAGACTCGAGCTAATATGCATTCCTGATGGGCAGTCCAGATCTAATGCTGAGTACCTGTCATACATGCTAAAACGGGTCAGCTAACGCTGATGAGCTCACAGGTTTAGATATCAAATAATAGTGTGTGAACCGCAAGATTTAAATGTTGATTTGCGTCCAGCAAATGATACTGATAGTGTATACAACCATGAGCGCATAGTCTGAGCTTAACTCGAGGGTCAAGTCCCATATAGAGAATTCCGAGCGAGGTGCCTCCACGAGTGCCTATTCCACACTCGTTTTCCCAAATATTAGTACGTCCATTGCAGAGGTTAGCGCGACTAACCCGGACGAGGTGGGTCAATCCTATATGGTACCATATACTAATATTCACGCTACTTTCGTATTACCAGACTATACTGACGGAGGACTTTGATTTGATTAGTTGAAAACAACTCATGTAGTATATCGAAATATGTACTCGCGTTCACGTGTTAAAAACAGAGCAATGTATCACACCCCTAGTAAAACAGTAAAAGAGGGGCCATGAGACTCACCTGAGCCTGAAGAGTTTATCTAAGTAAACTGAGATTGATTAGCCAAGAATCGAAGTCCAAAGACTTGTAACCTGAGGGTGTCCACGACACGCGATGGTTATAAACATGTGAAGGCATCTAATAAGACTACCTTGTAGTTGTTTGTCCAACTAGAATGTCCAAATGATTTCAATTTGGTTGATTGTCTAAGTGTTTAAAAATGTGTACGGCCCGTTGGTGATTGTTTGTAATAATCATCTTGATGTTATCATCTTGATTCGAAGTGTTTATACTTGAAAAACATGTCTTACAATGTTTTAGGAGTCATATTGTATAAGGATTTGAGGTTGTATAAGTTCCACACTTAGTGTAAGAATAGTTTGAAACCTTCTGTTTTATGCGTCACTTATAGCGTCACTTGGGGCTTAAACGTCACTTAGGAAGTGACGCATGAAATGGCAGATTCTGAGTAAGGGCGTCACTTATGGCGTCACTTATGGAAGTGACGCATAGTGAGGCGTCACTAAGGTAGGGTCGGGTGTAAGTGCGGATAAGGGTTCTAGGCGTCACTTAGGAAGTGACGGAGGTAAGTGTCAGGAAAAAGGGGTTTTATGCGGCACATATGCAAGTGACGCAAGATTAGGGCCTTTAGCGACACTCAATGCGTCACTTAAGTGATGCACGGAGTGACGCTATACTGCAGCCATCGTTGCGACACTTAAGGCCGTTGACGGATTTTTGAGCCAAAAACGAGTTTTCCGGTTTCCGTTTGGTCTGATTCTTTTACCAAACCCTTATATGGACATTTTAAGCTTAAAGAAACAACTAAAACTTAAAAACACCTAAAATCGAATGGTTTCAAGTTTTTGTCGGAAACTTACAAGTTAACGCGCGAGAAAACCGGAAAGATGGGAATGTAGATCGTGACGCGGTGGTTCTTTTCTTCCAAACAAGTAAAACGATTTGAGCGAGTTTGGCGGTGTTATTTTGTAAATTATGGTGATGGTGGTTTGGTGGTAAGATGAGAGAAAAAGAGAGTAAGAGAGAGAGTGTGAGATGGTGGGAATGAGGGGGAAAGGAGAAAGGGAGGGGGTTTTGGTGGAGCCTCCTCCACTCTGTCTCCGTCACTATACTCCCCGTGGTGTTCGTTTCCCCAGTCTTTTAGACGTTAAATAATTATTTTATATGTTTAAATGTACGTTTTAAAATATGAATACTTATCCATTATTTTTGTCGAAGTATTTTACCAAACACTTAATAGTTGAATTATAAGATATAACTTAACTTTGTTTACACGATACGAATTAATTACGAAATATTATAAAAATAATATTCTGGATTTAATGTTTGTACTAAATAATATTATATTATTTAATAAAATTGTTCACCAACGTCCGTATAATTTGAATCGAATTACATTCGATTTGAAACTTGTACGATTTAATCAAATCGCATATTCGTATATATATATATATATTTCGATACATTAATTAGCCTAAAACCAACTAATTACATGTATTAGCAGAAAGTTAGGCACTAATTACTAGTCCTAATTTGACGGGTGTTACATTCTCCCCCTGTTAGGAGAATTTCGTCCCGAAATTTAGCTCAATGTAGTGTTTGATGTAGAGTCAGTGAATAACTAAGGATACTTGAGTCGCATTTGGTCTTCCCGTTCCCAAGTGAATTCCGGACCACACCGCGAATTCCACCGGACCTTAACGATGGGAATACGACTTTGTTTGAGTTGTTTGACCTCACAGTCTATGATTTCAGCAGGTTCTTCCACAAAATGAAGTTTGTCATCGACGCGAATCTCGTCGAGTGGGATGATGAGTGTCTCGTCAGACAGGCATTTCTTTAAGTTAGAAATGTGAAAATTAGGGTGCACGCTGCTGAGCTCAGCTGGCAGCTGCAGTCGATATGCCACAGGGCCAATCCTTTTGAGGATCTCAAAAGGCCCAATGTACCTGGGATTTAACTTCCCGCGTTTGCCAAATCGGATTAAGCCTTTCCAAGGTGATACTTTAAGGAGTACTCGATCCCCAACTTGGAACTCGAGTGGTTTGCGTCTCACGTCAGCATAACTTTTCTAACGATCACGTGCGGCTTTAAGTCGGTTTTGGATTTCGACAATTTTCTCGGTGGTTTCGTGTATGAGTTCAGGACCAATGAGTTGACTGTCTCCCACTTCGGTCTAATAGATCGGTGATCGGCACTTACGACCGTACAGTGCCTCGAATGGTGCATCCTTAATGCTGGTATGATAATTGTTATTGTAGGAAAACTCGCACAATGGCAGGTGTCTTTTCCAGTTTGCACCGAAGTCAACTACGCAGGCTCGTAGCATGTCTTCCAGTGTCTGAATAGTTCGTTCACTTTGGCCATCGGTTTGAGGGTGGTATGCGGTACTCATATCAAGCCGGGTACCCAACGATTTTTGGAGTGATTGCCAAAAGTGAGATGTGAAACGAGCGTCCCTGTCAGAGATAATCGAGATTGGGACACCGTGTCTGGAAACAATTTCTTTGATGTAGATTTGTGAGAGGCGTTCCATTTTATCAGTTTCCTTGATTGTCAGGAAGTGAGCAGATTTGGTGAGTCGATCAACAATCACCCAAATGGTATCGCAACCGCTCGAAGACTTGGGTAGTTTGGTTATGAAATCCATGGCGATTTGTTCCCATTTCCATTCAGGAATGTTGGGTTGTTGAAGTAAACCAGAAGGTTTTTGATGTTCGGTTTTGACTTTCGAGCAAGTAAGGCACTTGCTGACATATGTGGCGATTTCGGCTTTCATGTTCGGCCACCAATAGAATTCCTTGATGCCGTGATACATTTTGTTGGCTCCCGGATGGATAGAATATTTGGACTTGTGAGCTTCATCCATCACCACGTCTCGCAGGTTCCCAAAACTAGGCAACCAGATTCGATTTGAGAAGTACCTAACGCCATTAGGTTTGATTTCGAATTGTTTATCAATGCCTCGTAAGGCTTCGTTTTTGATGTTATCGGGTTTCAGAGCTTCGAGTTGAGCAGTGTGAATCTGAATGGTGAGATCATCGGCAATAACATTTGCCTTGCCTGGATGGTATTTGATTTCGCAGTCATAATCGGTGAGCAACTCGACCCAACGACGTTGTCGCATATTAAGGTCTTTTTGGTCGAAGATGTGTTGGAGACTTTTGTGATCGGTGAACACGGTACTTCGGGTACCATAGAGGTAGTGTCTCCATATTTTAAGAGCGAACACCATGGCCCCTAGCTCGAGGTCGTGAGTCGTGTAGTTCTTCTCATGAACTTTGAGTTGTCGAGAAGCGTAAGCAATGACCTTGTATCGTTGCATCAACACGCAACCGAGACCTTGGTGGGAAGCATCGCAGTATACCACGAAGTCATCGGTGCCTTCGAGTAAGGATAAAATAGGAGCACTGCAAAGCTTGAGTTTTAATAGCTGAAATGTTGACTCTTGTTTTTCAGTCCAATTGAAATTCTCTTCCTTCTGAGTCAGTGTCGTGAGTGGTTGAGCTATTTTGGAGAAATATTTGATGAACCGACGATAATAACTGGCCAATCCTAGAAATTGGCGTACCTCGGTTGGAGTAGTTGGCGCTTGCCAGTCTTTGATAGCCTCGATTTTCGATGGGTCGACGTGAATTCCTTGACTATTAACAACATGTCCAAGGAATTGAACGGATTGTATCCAGAACTCACACTTGGAGAATTTGGCATATAACTCGTCGTATTTGAGTAGTTCTAGAATGGTTTTGAGGTGTTGCGCGTGTTTTTGTTCGTTGCGCGAATAAATGAGGATGTCATCGATAAAGACAATGACAAACTTGTCGAGGGAAGGTTTGCACACCCGATTCATAAGATCCATGAATACAGCCGGTGCGTTTGTTAAACCGAAGGGCATCACCTGATATTCATAATGCCCGTAACGAGTTCGAAAAGCAGTTTTCGGGATGTCGGTGTCGCGAACTCGAAGTTGATGATAACCTGACCGAAGATCGATCTTTGAGTAAATACTCGGTCCTTGTAGTTGGTCAAACAGGTCATCGATGCGAGGGAGTGGATACCGGTTCTTGACGGTTAGTTTGTTCAACTCTCAGTAGTCGATACACATTCGGAAAGAACCGTCTTTCTTTTTAACAACAAGACCGGAGCTCCCTAAGGTGACGAACTCGGTCTAATGAATCCTCTGTCCAGGAGTTCCTGTAATTGAGTGGACAGCTCCTGAAGTTCGGATGGGGCTAATCGATACGGTGCTCGGGCAACCGGTGCGGCACCCGGCACGAGATCGATCGAGAACTCAACCTGTCTAGGTGGAGGTAAGCCAGGTAGTTCTTCCGGAAAGACTTCGGGAAAGTCTCTAACGATTGGCACATCATCAAGTCGCTTCTCCTCCGACTTTTTCTCTGTGATGTGCGCGAGGAATGCAGGATAACCCTTTCTGAGAAATTTTCGGGTTTTCAGACAGGATATGATATTTAGTCTCGTCCCACCGGTCTCCCCCCGTATGATCAAGGTTCTACCGACGGCGAGAGGAATGCGGACGACTTTGTCATAACAGACGATTTCGGCTCGGTGTTTGGACAACCAGTCCATACCAATGATGATGTCGAAACTTCCAATTTCAACGGGCATAAGATCTATCGAAAAGGTTTCGTTGGCTAAGTTTAAAGTGCAATTAGGTATCACACTATCAGTTTCCATGAGTTTACCGTTTTCTAGTTCTACAGTGTACTTAGCATCTAGAGCAACAGGGGTGATGTCAAGTAGGGGGTAAAACTCATCGGAAATAAAGCTCCTGTCGGCACCAGTATCAAATAGAACAGATTCAGTTAAGTTGTTGAGGAGGAACATACCCGTGACCACATTCGGGTCCTGGCGGGCGTCCCCAGAATTGAGTACGAAGGCTCTACCCTTAGCATTGTTGTTGTTGTTGGCCTTGTTCTTCAGTTTCGGACAATCATTCCTAAAGTGCCCGGGGTTTCCGCATTCATAGCAGGCTCGGTGTGATCTGGTGTGGTTGTTGGTATTGTTGTTGGCGGGGGATCTGCAGTCCTTGGTGAGGTGGCCATACCTCTTGCAGTTATTGCAATAGGGACCGCAAGGACCTTCATGGTGGCAGTTGCACTTAGAACAGTAGGGTTTGTTCCCTGTGTAACCTCGTCTGGTGTCGGTGGTTGAGTTGTAGGCCTTGATGGTGTCGGGTTTCTAGTTTTGGGAGTTGTTGTGGTTGTCGGACCACTTTCTTTTGAGATGGTTGGAGGAAGAAGTGGGTGGTTCTGGGTCCTCGTTCATGGCCATGAGTTCATGGGCCAATCTGATAGCACCATCAATGGTGGTCTGGTTTGAGGAGGCTACGTTCCCTCGGACAGGTTCCGGAAGACCTCGGATGTACCTTCGGATTTTATCGGGTTCGGTGCTCACCATTGTTGGGCGAAGGATGGCAAGCTGTTGGAATCTGACAGTATATCCGTCAATGTCAGTTCCCTGCACCTTTAGGTGCCAGAACTCTTCCTCCAGCTTTTGGAGTTGTTCGATGGGACAATACTTAGCAGTAAGCATTGTCTTCAGTTCCTCCCAAGGGAGTAGGTAAGCGGTATAATACCCACAGACTGGGCATATGAATTCCACCATGAGAGTGCACCATCCTCGAGGGTGCAGGTGGAGTACTTGACTCTATCCTCTTCCGCACACTTGCTAATGTAGAAGACGGATTCCATTTTCTCGAACCATCTGATCAGTCCGATGGCTCCTTCGGTTCCCTTAAAGCTCAAGGGTTTCCAGCTCAGAAATTCCTTGTATGAACAAGGTTTGGATTGAGGCCCGTTGGCAGCTGTATCTTTGCTGCCCGAATTGGGTTGTCGGGTAGCCATAGCTTGGGCCACGCTTTGGGCTATGAGTTGGGCGATTTCAGTTTCGCTGAAGGTGAATCGCTTCGGTGGCATTTTGCTGAGTAAGATCAAGAAAAGACAATGAAATTCTTGTGTGACATTCTGATATATCACAGGTGTATATGCTGGAATATACAATACAAAGTGATAATTATATTTCATTGAAAATAGCCAAGTTTGGTACATGACACGAGTTTTCAAAAGATTACATAATATGGGGAGTACAAAAGGTACCGGGAATTGTTACATCCGATTCGAATAGTAAGATTCCTACATAGATAGATATAGATTACAAGATGATAGTCACACTAGTTCTAATGCAAGTTGATCCTTTCCATTAGTGTGGCGAGTCGGTCTGCTGGTTTGTCGGGCGTTGTCTTCTGCCAATGCTAGTCGTTGTACCAGCATTCTTGAGTATTCTTCGGCCTCTTGCAGGCGCTGCTCGCATTGCTCCAACCTGAGTCGCAAAAGTTCGACTTCTATTCCTGATTCCACTACTCGGTCGTGGAGTATGTTCATGTTGCTAACGGTGTTTTCGTGGTCCTCGGAGACTTGGTTGATACGCTCAAGCGCTGTGAGTCTCCAATTTTCAGTTGTTTCTTGCAAAGCGACATCCATGGTGCGAAGTCGTTGCTCGTGACGGTCCAGCCTAGCGGCCAAGGCCGGCAGGGTGAAGTGAGTGGGGTACGGGCCAGCTCGAGGCAACCTGGCGTTCCTCCTAGCTACCCTCGGGTTCTGCGACCCGGATTGAGAGTGTGACGAATTGGGTGGTGTGTTTTCCATTCTGAGACAAAGCGTTAGAAAGAGTGAGGCCTATATCCATATAATACATATATAATATAGCCTAAGATGTTGAGTGTGAGCGAGGCCTATCTATGTGTATATATATATATATATATATATATATATATATCACATAATAGCCTAAGGTGTCTAACACGGACAAGTTTGGGTCCCGGTTTCTCTCGTGGCCAGAGTTAACTAGTGTATCCTGTTCAGTCATGATTCCTTTCAGGTCTCACATCATATCCTTTTAATTGTACATAGTTGATCAGGCTCTGTTAAATTAAACCAATATCATGTAATCACTGAACCTAATCATACTTAATAGGGAATACTGCCTAACGGTCATAGTCTAGACCCACTAAATGCAACCTAGTTCACTATAACCATAGTCTCTGATACCAATCTGTAACACCCCCAAATTTAATGTTTTGCGGAAGCATTATTTGGGTGTTACTAATCAATAATCAAAGCACACAGATATATAGCAAACGACTCTATATGCGTCGTTTTAACAAAATATATTGATATTAAAAGGTTTACAACAGTTTGAACCCGTACATAGCTTGTGTTCGAAATATGAGAGATCTAAATACATAATTAGTTGTACAAAATCTAATAATGCAATGAAATCTCTGAAGTTTGCATGAAGACTCGAGCTAATATGCATTCCTGATGGGCAGTCCAGATCTACTGCTGAGTACCTGTGATACATGCTAAAACGGGTCAGCTAACGCTGATGAGCTCACAGGTTTAGATATCAAATAATAGTGTGTGAACCGCAAGATATAAATGTTGATTTGCGTCCAGCAAATGATACTGATAGTGTATACAACCATGAGCGCATAGTCTGAGCTTAACTCGAGGGTCGGGTCCCATATAGAGAATTCCGAGCGAGGTGCCTCCACGAGTGCCTATTCCACACTCGTTTTCCCAAATATTAGTACGTCCGTTGCAGAGGTTAGTGCGACTAACCCGGACGAGGTGGGTCAATCCTATATGGTACCATATACTAATATTCACGCTACTTTCGTATTACCAGACTATACTGACGGAGGATTTTGATTTGATTAGTTGAAAACAACTCATGTAGTATATCGAAATATGTACTCGCGTTCACGTGTTAAAAACAGAGCAATGTATCACACCCCTAGTAAAACAGTAAAAGAGGGGCCATGAGACTCACCTGAGCCTGAAGAGTTTATCTAAGTAAACTGAGATTGATTAGCCAAGAATCGAAGTCCAAAGACTTGTAACCTGAGGATGTCCACGACACGCGATGGTTATAAACATGTGAAGGCATCTAATAAGACTACCTTGTAGTTGTTTGTCCAACTAGAATGTCCAAATGATTTCAATTTGGTTGATTGTCTAAGTGTTTAAAAATGTGTACGGCCCGTTGGTGATTGTTTGTAATAATCATCTTGATGTTATCATCTTGATTCGAAGTGTTTATACTTGAAAAACATGTCTTACAATGTTTTAGGAGTCATATTGTATAAGGATTTGAGGTTGTATAAGTTCCACACTTAGTGTAAGAATAGTTTGAAACCTTCTGTTTTATGCGTCACTTATAGCGTCACTTGGGGCTTAGGCGTCACTTAGGAAGTGACGCATGAAATGGCAGATTCTGAGTAAGGGCGTCACTTATGGCGTCACTTATGGAAGTGACGCATAGTGAGGCGTCACTAAGGTAGGGTCGGGTGTAAGTGCGGATAAGGGTTCTAGGCGTCACTTAGGAAGTGACGGAGGTAAGTGTCGGGAAAAAGGAGTTTTATGCGGCACTTATGCAAGTGACGCAAGATTAGGGCTTTTAGCGACACTCAATGCGTCACTTAAGTGACGCACGGAGTGACGCTATACTGCAGTCATCGTTGCGACACTTAAGGCTGTTGACGGAGTTTTGAGCCAAAAACGAGTTTTTCGGTTTCCGTTTGGTCTGATTTTTTTACCAAACCCTTATATGGACATTTTAAGCTTAAAGAAACAACTAAAACTTAAAAATAATTGAAATCGAACGGTTTCAAGTTTTTGTCGGAAACTTACAAGTTAACGCGCGAGAAAACCGGAAAGATGGGAATGTAGATCGTGACGCGGTGGTTCTTTTCTTCCAAACAAGTAAAACGATTTGAGCGAGTTTGGCGGTGTTATTTTGTAAATTATGGTGATGGTGGTTTGGTGGTAAGATGAGAGAAAAAGAGAGTAAGAGAGAGAGTGTGAGATGGTGGGAATGAGGGGGAAAGGAGAAAGGGAGGGGGTTTTGGTGGAGCCTCCTCCACTCTGTCTCCGTCTCTATACTCCCCGTGGTGTTCGTTTCCCCAGTCTTTTAGACGTTAAATAATTATTTTATATTTTTAAATGTACGTTTTAAAATATGAATACTTATCCATTATTTTTGTCGAAGTATTTTACCAAACACTTAATAGTTGAATTATAAGATATAACTTAACTTTGTTTACACGATACGAATTAATTACGAAATATTATAAAAATAATATTCTGGATTTAATGTTTGTACTAAATAATATTATATTATTTAATAAAATTGTTCACCAACGTCCGTATAATTTGAATCGAATTACATTCGATTTGAAACTTGTACGATTTAATCAAATCGCATGATCGTATATATATTCAACAATATATATATAGTTCGATACATTAATTAGCCTAAAACTAACTAATTACATGTATTAGCAGAAAGTTAGGCACTAATTACTAGTTATAATTTGGCGGGTGTTACAGTCCACCTTTTAGGCCCACCATGACTTGGCCCAACATAATTAGGCCCACTAGTTTCTTTGTTTTGAACTGGAATAAAGTCAACATCACAGCCACCAGGTTTAGGCCCACCAGAACTTGGCCCTACAGAATTAGGCCCATCTGTAGCATTAACCACAACTGAAGTTGGGCTTTTAAATATTGGAATATTACCTCTGCATATAGTCCTCAATCTTTAACCATCATTGTAGATGAAATGCAGTTGTCTTCTTGTCTCCACAGCATGCAACACCACCATTTCTTTGACTTCAGCTTTACTTGGAAAAGATTGCCCGACATAGAAATGAGACTTCTTATTAGGATTAGTCTCTTGTTCTCTTTGCTCAGTAGCTAGCCGCCTCAACACACTCCTTCTGGGTGCACAAACATCATCATCAGACCCACTTTCAAATGTTTCTAAGTCTATTGGTTGTTCATCTATTACCGACATATCCACAGCACTATTATTTGCTTCGGTCTTAGGAGCCTCTTTGCAACCAATCCACTCTACATCCTCATCTATCATCAAGTTAAAAGTTGTCATATCCACCTCAACCTCATTTATTATGTTCTCCTCATCTACAATGAATTCACTAACATCACTATCACTCCAATCATCTTGTGAATCTCCTACTTCAATCCTAACATCACTATCATTGCCATCTCTATCATCCCCATTTATTTCCTGAACATTTGGCATGTCTACTTGGGTACTCAAAAAGCTCCAACAATGCTCAATGTACAACTCAATGACTTTGCATTTAGACACAAAATTCAACAAACATCTCACATCTTCATCACTATTCAGAGATTTTAGAGCAAAGTTCAAACTACTACTTGGGATTTTAAAGTGGTACCACTTAGGTTGATCATCTACATAACCTATATCCTTAATCATGTCATCTAGTTCGAGTACACCTTACCTCCATCGTAACTCAATGTCGGATTTTTTGTGAATACACCACCATGATGAATTTTGAGTGAGAAAAAGTTAGGGCTTTGACCTGTGAAAGTTTATAACACGATTCAACATAAATACATCAGTTTGCATGCCTTTTTCACACATCGAATCGTATATTAAAAATAAAAATGATGGTTTAAAATTAAAACTCACCATCATAATCGACTACATCGATGATTTCTTCATCACTACGAACTCGCCAAACTGAGCGAACCATACTTATCGGTAATGGATGTAGCTTCCCAAATGATACACGATCGATTTACGGTTTGGTAGGAATACAGAGCATTGTTTTTGATCGGGTTTTGAATTTGGTTTTGTGTGATGTGGGGGAGGAAAGGGATAAAAGAGAAGGGGGGAAGACAAAATGACGATAATACCCTCGCGTGAAAATCACGTGTTAATAATTAACAAAAAAATAGACGGGGTTAGGCTGGGGTATCATTTTCAAGCATTTTTTAAACTTATTGTATGGAAAACCTGGAAAAAAAAAAGTTCGGGTATGAACTGTGAAAATGAGTGCAAACCACATGTATGATTTATGGAATTTTCTCGATTACAATTAAGAAAGAATTCGTCTGAAGTTAAAGTAAATATATGTTTCTATGCGGAAGAATTTTTATTAGAACACTTTAAAATAAGAATGAGTAAAACTGATTCATATTCACACATGTAGCCAAAAGTTAGTTGATTTACACTTATACATCTCAAAATTGTGTGAAAAACATATGTGCATACTTAGAAATGCATAAAAATTGACAAAATGATTTATGCACAATTATAAATGAAAAGTATATAATTGTGCATCAATTGTTTATTCAAATTTTATAAATATCAAAATTCTATTTTGCTTCATATAAGTTATTACGGTGTGAAACTTTAACAATTTGCCTTCACATAAATTTATGAATGCGTGGAGTTTATTTTTCATCTTCACCATTCATAAATTGTATGTGAATACTAATAATCAAGTCAACTTTCTATGTGAAGTAAAAACAATCAACTACACACTTTATAAATTGTGAATGTCAACCAGTAGTCTCTTGTTTATATCATAACACAACCCTAATGAGTCTATAGATACAATTGTAATGAGAAAGCTAAGTAGCATGAGAACGTGGGAATGACTTCAAAAACACATTTTCAATATTCAAAATACGTTATTTTACAAAAAAAATTCTCAAAAAGGAAAAAGCAAAAGCAGATAAGTAACACAGAGAGTACCAAAAGATCTATGGTGAAAACAACGATAGTGCTTTGAAGTCGTGAATTTGTAGTAGCAGATTGGCATCATCTCGCACGTACTATTAAGCTTCTTTTTTTCCCCTAACATGATTACATGAATAATATTATTACATGTCCCATTGAGATTTGGGATAACCAGATAATTCACTATTGAACAAAGAAAAGTAACCATGGTTTGAAGACAGGATGATGATGAGAGTGGGTGTTTTATCCAGCCATAAACCAAACAATATTAAAGAGTTATGAAAACGTAAAATGAAAACATACTTGCATGAGATATTCAATGGATGAAAAAGCATAAAAACTTGCTTTGACTACCAGTTTATTGAAAGGAGAATCTAACGATTTCGATCAATTATAAAACTATATGAATCTAGCCTGTTAATTTAGAATTTGAAGATTGAAACCCTGAAATTGTCTTGGTAAATTTGAATTCTTGGTTGGGGAGAAACTAATTAAATGAAAAAGTAAGACATGGGTGAACGTGGACGGTGATGAAGAAGAAAAAAAATATAGATGAACTTAATTTTGGGCGGTGACACGGAGAAAGAGAGCAGGAGTTATATTTGGTAGGTAGATGATCCTATCAAATAGAAAGATTACAGAACACGTTTTGGAGTCTCAAGAAATATGAATGGACATTTGAAGATAAAGTGAGAAGCATTCTTAACTAAAAACAAAATCATAATTACCATAAAAATTCTTGATTATCGGCATGCCATGCCAACAGTTTTTCTTTTGAACCAAACTAGTTTAAGACCAACAAAATTTACGGGTTGACTTAATAAGATGTCTTATATGGATTTAATAAGTGTTTTGGTGTTGGTGTATTGTATATTGGTTTGTATTGTTTTAATTTTAGATGAAAATGAATTAAGAATTTGATTTGTGATATATTTTGAATTGATGAGTTCAAGTAAATAAATCAATTAATAAGGATGATATTGTGTATGATATCAGTTTGTTATTTGAATTGATATTTAATAATACTATATTAGGTAAAATCGTACGGATATGTTTTTCCAAAAAAGTAAATTTACTGGTTCAGCAGGTAAATACTAATTTGTACTTAAAATATAACGATCTTTCCAGGGCATTGGTGATTTTCGTCCATCTAAGTTACTCTCTGTAATTTAAATCAACCTATAATGCATTAATTTGTCTTTTTAACTTTGACGAAAGATGAAACATGACAACTCAAATACAGGTTCTACTGACTCGGATGACGTTAATACAGCCTTAGAATATTAAATGGTAATTATTTTAGGGATGTAAATAGAGATAGAGAAATTAGTGGCAAAAGAGTAAATTTATTAATTAGTTATTGATAACATTGTACATGATACCACTTCCTTTTTTTTATTTGTATTGTTCTTTAATAATAATGTTATATTATGTACCAAAACTTTGAATTAGTTAATTTATATGTACCGAAATATAAAAAACCGATTGGTAATACTAATTGTGTACTTAACGGGTATTGAGCCAGGTATCGGTACGAATATTGTAAACTGGTATGTGTACAAATACACTAAAACCTGCTGGAAACCGACCCATTGACATCAATAATCCAAGCATTTGTAAATTATAAATTGATAAAAGAATTTTTTAAAAAAGATGGTTGTATGGGTACAAATTCACTAAAATTCTCCGAAACTCGACCCATTGGCATGAATGATCCAATAATTGTAAATTAGAAATTGATAAAAAGATTCAAAATAGTAGGTCGTATAAGAATTAAATCATTGCGCGATAAAATGAAGTTATAAATTTTTTGGAATTGAAAATAACTTATTGGGGTTTTTTCAGAAAAAAATAAATTAAATAAGATTGTAGGAAGAGTTTAGATTATAGAAGAAATAATAAATCATAAAATATTTGGAGGATTATCTACAATTAAAGGAAAAATATATGATTTATATTGTAAATATTGAATGGTGTATATTATAAATATAGAAGGGTCAATTAGTCTTTTAGTCACATATTAATGGGATTAATGATGTCATGAAATGAATTAAGGGTTGGATCTTAATTATTGATCTCCATCTAGTGGTCCTTATTCTTTCAAGATTTTTCTTTTAATATATAAGATAGATAGATTAGTTGTATAACGTCAGAGAAAATTCCACTATAGAGTATAGATACTTATATTTAGAGTTTAATATTTAGTATGTACTAACAATCTTTCTACATACGTTGCATAAATATACATAATTTGTGTATCATATATGTATTTTGAACATTTTTGTTTGTTTTATTCTATTGGTACCGTAAATGTATTGTTGATGGTATTGGTAACAATCGGGTACAAAAAATATAGAAGTTGTATGATTTATTAGTATGTATTTACATATTAAATAATGTATTCTTATACAGTATAATTTAATTGATTATATACATTAAAATTATTGAAACAAAAAGCATGTGTAACACACGGGTTTAATAGCTAGTTAAATATATAAGCATAACCCATTAAAACTACCACTTTTCATATGAGTAAATTATAACTAATTAAGATCCTTAAAAAATATAGGCAACGGAGATCCGGTTTCAAATACGTATAGGCTTTTCAATACGCAAGTGTACGTAGCCATGAAAAACTTCCACGTGTAGGGATGACAATGTTCACCCGGTCCGATGGATATCCATCCGATCCATCCACTTAATGATGGATATGGACGATCTAAATAATGAATAGTAGATATGGATGTGGATGAATAGTGGATCAGATATGGATGACAAGGTATTACCGGTGGATTTATCCATTAACCCAAAATACATATCCATATACATTTAAACCATAAACTATTAATGTGTTATTGAATATATAAAATCGTAAATTTTAAAAATTTAATATATATTTGAGGTTTTTTTTTGTATTATTGATTTATAAAGCAAATTGAAATGCATAAATCTATCGCGCCGAGCCAAGTTTTATTTCCGACCATATAGTGGAGTCACAATCCACGATAGATGACAATCAAAATATGTGTGATTAACCGATAAACATAGAGATACATTTGTTAAAGTTTATGTTTACTTATAATTGTAACCAATTATGCTTCCTTGACAACAATTATAACATGCTCTTGTGAAAAGATTTCAGTATGTTACGCTATATTTTTTTTGTCACAATACTTGTTGGTTTCATTTCATATTAGGAAATTTTGTAACGTTGTTTTGAACATCCAACGGACATCACCCGCTTAATCCATCGGATATGGATATGGATGAATGAATTGAAAGTAAATGGATATGGATATGGATACGGACAAAAATATTTAAATGGATATGGATGTGGATATGGCATCATCCGATCCATTGCCATCCCTATCCACGTGTCATTCTTCCTTCTAAAATGTTTTTGATACACAATAGATACATATTTTTGTCACAAAATACTACAAATGTATCCGTATCACGCTCAACATCTCATCAAATACTTTTGATACACAATGAACACATATATTTTGACAAGGTTCTGCAAATGAACTTATATCATGCTCATTATCTCATTATATATTTTTATGCACAATAAACAAATACTATCACAAAATACTTACGCTCAACATCTCGTTAAATGATTTTGATTTATAAACACATATATTTTTCACAAATTGAATGAATACACAATTGATTGATGGAATACACAGAAATTGAAGCTAGTTAAATATATAAGCATAACCCATTAAAACTAGCACTTTTCATATGACTAAATTATTCCTAATAAAAGATCCTTAAACAATATAGGCAACGGATATCCGGCTTCAAATACGCATAGGCTTTTCAATACACAAGTGTACGTAACCATGAGAAACTTCCACGTGTCATTCTTCCTTCTATAATGTTTTTGATACACAATAAACACATATTTTTGTCACAAAATACTACAAATGTATCTGTATCACACGCTCAACATCTCATCAAATACTTTTGATACACAATAAACACATATATGTTGACAAGGTTCTGCAAATGGACTTATATCATGCTCATTATCTCATTAAATATTTTTGATGCAGAATAAACAAATATTATCACAAAATACTTACGCTCAACATCTCGTTAAATCATTTTGATTAATAAACACATACATTTTCACAAATTGAATGTATACACAATTGATTGATGGAATACAAAGAAATTGAAGCTAGTTAAATATATAAGCATAACCCATTAAAACTAGCACTTTTCATATGACTAAATTATTCCTAATTAAGATCCTTAAAAAATATACGCAACGGATATTTTGCTTCAAATACGCATAGGCTTTTCAATACGCAAGTGTACGTAACCATGAGAAACTTCCACGTGTCATTCTTCCTTCTAAAATATTTTTGATACACAATAAACACATATTTTTGTCACAAAATACTACAAATATATCCGTATCACACGCTCAACATCTCATCAAATACTTTTGATACACAATAAACACATATATTTTGACAATTCTGCAAATGAACTTATATCATGCTCATTATCTCATTAAATGTTTTTGATGCACAATAAACAAATATTATCACAAAATATTGCAAATGCATTTGTATTACGCTCAACATCTCGTTAACTGAATTTGATTAATAAATACATATATTTTCACAAATTGAATCAATACACAATTGATTGATGGAATACACAGAAATTGAAGCTAGTTAAATATATAAGCATAACCCATTAAAACTAGCACTTTTCATATGACTAAATTATTCCTAATTAAGATCCTTAAAAAATATAGGCAACGTATATCCGGCTTCAAATACGCATAGGCTTTTCAATACGCAAGTGTACGTAACCATGAGAAACTTCCACGTGTCATTCTTCCTTCTAAAATGTTTTTGATACACAATAAACACATATTTTTGTCACAAAATACTACAAATGTATCCATATCACGCTCAACGTCTCATCAAATACTTTTGATACACAATAAACACATATATTTTGAGCAAATGGACTTATATCATGCTCATTATCTCATTAAATATTTTTGATGCACAATAAACAAATACTATCACAAAATACTGCAAATGCATTTGTATTACACTCAACATCTCGTTAAATATTTTTGATTAATAAACACATATACTTTCACAAATTGAGCGAATACACAATTGAACAAATACACAATTGATTGATCTAATACACTGAAATTGGATGTGCAAAAAATGTAGGGAGTTAGGGTTTTAGGGTTTTTGATGTAAGTTGTTTGATGAAGATGAGTTAACTGAAAACTAACGAAGAGTTAAGTATGTGGATTTGCCCTTAATTGAACGTTCTAGATGTTTGCGTACATTACGTACGTTTAATGGGCCGTGTCCATGAACCCCACTTTATAATTAAAATTATGTATATCGCACTCTATATGTTTCAGTTACTACACGTCCCTCGAAATCAATTCACTGAGATGGTATTACTACAAGTAATTAGAAGCCATCAGTATAGTGACATCAATAGTCGACTTGAGCATATAAAAAAATTAAAAAAAATGTGACGCAAATTATGCATAAAAAACATATAATCGGGGCATTATCGCTCAACCTTGCCCTTGCATTAAAAAGTTAAGGACCAACTTCAAGAGTCTCCTTTAAAGGCTACTACTTTCAGTGTCCCTTGTGATGATAGCACCATTAAGGATTACAAGTAGGAAATATCGACAGAAACAACTTTAATTAAATGCTAATCAACCCCTCCTGTCGAAAATGGGAGATTACAACTAATGATGAATTATTGTGCGTTCAAAGAGAACCAGAAAATTATACTAGATATGCATAAACAAAAATGTGATTATACTGATGTCCATATGCTCATGATAATAAAACTCATTACATCACCGAACTTCCTATCCATTTTCGTGGTCACAGGGTCAAACTCGTTCAACTAGATTTACAATGAACAAAAGAATGGATATAGTTTACAGTATACAGAAACTAATGATAGTACATTATATATATAAACTAAAATATTTAGTTAAATAATTAAACGAGTAATCAAAGGTTATATCACCATTAACTGATTGCCCAAAACTTCTTTTGGCAAATTAAAACTGGTTCTGATACCCCTTGTTGATTTTCCAGTACATGTGAAGTAACCTCCCATAAGAACTTTGGCGCAGAATCCCTTATTCTTGATACAATGGATTCATCATCTCTTATAATGACATAACCCTGTGTAATAAACAAATCCAAATTTTTGCATCAACTTGTTGCAACGATCACAAGGGTAAATAGGTACATTTTCATGTTCTTCAGGAAACAAGAAAGAGAAGTTACCTGAGGTCGTACAAGACGGTCCATCTCTAGCATGATATCTTCCAATGAGCAACCATTATCTTGGTTTCTATAATGAGTGAAAAGATAATTTGCGTGCAGCAAATCATATGTGCGTGGATACGATGAAAACGGCTCACACCTACACGTGGCAGTGTAAACTAGTATGACAGCTATCATTATCATAAGACATGCTTTTCGAAGAAAAACAATCTATAAACATAGTTATTACGATAATTCAGAACACTTCAACACTTAAACTATCATTTTTAGTTCAACACTTACTCCAGACGGGTGATAATGGGGATTTATTGTCGTCCAGACAAATTCAATAGAAAAACAAACCCTTATTCCGCCCCTATCTATACAGAACTTAATAGGAAACAAAAAAACAAGGAACTCACAAACATGCCATTAGATCTTCCTTTCACTTACCAGTCATGAAAAGCGCCAATAAGGCCCCGGGCATAAATAGCAGACAGTGTGTCCTTCATTGTTGCAGGGACTACATTCATTACCCAAACAGGCCATGTATTGAAGGCAACCACAAATCCACCATAGAGGGCATTCATGTCCATAACATTTCGAACTGATGTCTCTTCGGCATTCATCAACCTCCAATAGTGACGAACTTGATCTTGCCAATAGAGTGTATCCGCAAGAAACATTTCAGGAGTGATTCCTGTAGCCACCAAAATATAAATTATTCCATGAGTTTAGTATATGATTATAGATTGAAAACAACCCTCCCTGCCTTTTAAAACTGTTATCATAATCAGGATGTAAAGTTATACGATTCCACTACTGATCTTTAGCATTTGAAGTGGCATCGTAAGTTCCAATGCGGAAAACACAAATTGTGCAGTAGTTGAACTGTTGAAGATGTGGCGAATTTGACCTGTTTTACGTTTGTGCTCAAAAGGGTTGTATTCTATCTCCAACAGGATCACTGGGTAAAACTTGAAACCACAAAAAATATTGAAAAAGGTCAAATGGGTTGAACTGGTCAAACACATCGAGATTCACCCAATGTGTATTCCAATGTTGAACTCCTTTTTGTATATAGACTATACGATGCTAATACCGATCGTAATCATATTTAGTACACTAGTTATCTTTAAAAGTATAATATGGAAGGAAAAAAAACACAGTGATTCGACCCATTACCCAACCCTCCATTTTACAACTTCTAGGCAGTTCGGATATGATATATATAATATATACTTTTTCTTAAGAACTGGAGCAAGTAAATTAATATGATATATGCCACTGGAAATGTAAGATATGAGGACAAACCTATATCATTGAGACTTTCTAAATATACTGAATGACGTTGTGGGCTAGGAGGGAGTTTTTGAAACTCAGAACCCGTGGTTATAGGGTTTACACAGTTCCTCAACGGTGTTTTCCACGAGGGTTTATGATCATTCACAGAATCACAAATCTCTACAAGTGTCTGTTCTGCATTGCTTTGTAGACAAGATTGAGTAGCCTCTTTTATCCATATTGCGGTTTGAATTTTCCTAGCTATAAGCTTCCAACACATTGCAGAAGTTATGTTTACTAACTTATCCCAGATCAATGGAAAATCTTTATCCTTCCTATAAGCTGGAGGAGCTGAATATACAAAATAACCATTTGGTCGAAGAAGTCGGTTTACTTCTTTTAGAAGGATGCCATCTGCAAATAACAGTTAAACTTAACATTCAGATTAAACAAATAAATTCAACTGGCTTGGTTTCTTGATCATACATAATGAGGTATTGAGGTTTGCTGCAAATTACCATTTTCGTGCCAATCAACACGACACCTTGAACAATGAACCATTTCGAATGAGTTACTGGGGTACGGTAGCTGCTTTGTAGCTAAAGCGGATATCATTGCACCAATTCCACGCTCTAAAGCAAATTGAATTTGATTCTCATGACCATCTTTTGGAGCAAATGACATGGTTTGTATATTTAAGGGAAGAAGGTAAGCAGAGAAACTAGCAACCCCACAACCAACATCAAGAACTTGATAGACCCCAGACGATCGAAGATCACCTGTCTCATTGGTAGTCATATTCCCTAATCTGCATAAATGATTTCATTTAAAATCTGCATATTGAATACCCGTAATTTCCAGTCTTGATGAAGCTCACACAACAGAGCATTATTAAGAGGACCTTGCAACATGATGAAGCTCACACAACAGAGCATTATTAAGAGGACCTTGCAACTGAATTAGTCATGTGTTCCACTGTTGTGTACTAACTCTAATAATAATAGAAATAAAATAAAGAGTAACATGTGTGTCTAAAGTAGAGGTGGAAATTTCTACCCATTTACTTATGAACGAGCCGATTGGGCCTATGCTCATCTCCAAGGGTCAAATGGATCATATCCTTGCTGATAGAGGGACGCGCCAAACAAAAATCGACTAAAGTCTATTTCTAATTTCATCATTATTAAAAAAAAAAAAAAACCCTTGATAATTGGACAAAAAACGTTGACGACCAACCCATCTATTTCCATTACCCTGCCCGTTTTGATCTGTACTAAAGAATGGCCAGTTTCAACCTGAACCCATTACCCGACCTACCCATCTTACCACCTCAAGTTTAAACTAACTATTGCAACTTCATGTGACAGTAAGCAGTTTGAAAGTATTGGGTAACCATATTGCTAATTATTTAAGAACAATAATCAGATCTGAAGAAACCAGAAGTTTCCTTAAGGAAGACTTATTCTTATAAATGTAAATGTAAATGATTTTGATTCATTAAGTAGCAATAATCACTTTAAAGACACACTTCCTTAGTTAACATGTGAAAGAACAAAACCTTAAAATAGAAAAAGAAGTCCCTAGAAGGTACTCGAAGGTACTCGTACCTCTCTATATATTCAGTAGCTCCATGTTTAAAATGGGTACCACCCCCCGGAAACCACCACAATTGATCCTTCTCATGAACCCAATTTTGCCCTCCTTTAACTTCAGAAAGACGTGTATGATTCACATTACTTCTCCACACATAGTCCCGACTGATTGGCCATCTCACGGGTACCTTGTAATCATTCGGTGGAGGTATCAAGCAAAACAATCGTTTTTCTAACGGAGGGCAATGTCTTTCCAAATCTTCTCGCTTTAGAAGATCCAAACTTGGAAGTAATTCCTTGATATACAAAGGATCATGGCAAGGAATATACTCATTATATTCAATAGGACATATGTTAACCCCAGATTCTGGTATAACAACTGGCGATTTTCGATAAGTAAGAGCAACCCTATTACTAAATGTAGGAGGATTACCTGTAAGCGAAAAAAATAAAATCAATTCCAGTGAAGTTTGAATCCTTAGTATAAAACTCACAGTTGGATCTCAAAATAAGGTGTCCAAACATCTAAAGGTACTTCCTTTATCAATCTTTTTTAACTAATTTGCCTAAAAATCAAGATCTCATACATACACATCTAAAACATAAGCTACTTTCACAAAACAAACATAACCAATTCGTTCATAAACTACATAATTCAAATAAAACATGAAATCAATGACTAATTAGTAAACAAGTGTAAACATGAAAAGAGTACCTAGTGAATTTGAGGATGATGAAGAATTGAAGGCAAATTGATCAACATAAAGTGAAGATTTGCGGCCAAAAAAGGTGCCAGTGTAGAAAGAAGCAATCATAAGTAGAAGAACTAATAATATGGTTTGCCCTGATTTCGAATCAAAGGCTGATGTAGACAATGCAAAGCCACCCATTATTGATTATAATTTAGATAAATTTCAGTTTTCTGACTGAGAATAATACTTTTAGGAATGAAGGTAAAGAATTCGATGAGTCAGAGTGTAATTATTCATTGGGGTTCATCAGATAATCGACGATGTGTCGGCAGAAGAGATCTTAAAAGCTCGGAACTTGAAAGTGGAGAGGAGAGCAGAAGCTGATTTTGAGAAAGCCCAAGTATTTGATTGAGTGGAACTATGGATCTGGGTAAGAAGAAAAAAATCCCCAAAGTCATAGAATTTTCTTATGATTAAAGTTTCAATTTGTTTATCTAAGTACTTAAATTTTAGTAAATTTTAAGATAAATTTTTTAACATAGAGTTAAGTTCAAATAGAACTTTTGGTGAGAAAACTCCCGTAATACCATTTTTCCCCACCATTTTAAAAATCAAATATCTTATAAAAGGTAAGTCAATTATAAAATTGGCACCATAATAATTAGCGTTTAATTTTCTTCGATTAAATATGTGACAAGCTATACTTTCGACGACTTTTTTGTTTTTGAGTTTTACAAATTGTACAAAACTAGTACCACATACAAGTTTTTTACTAGCCGGTACCACATGTGTTACTCATCGGTACCACATGTCTTACACGTTTTCAAAACTCATCGAAAAAGTGAAAAAAAAATATTCGTCGAAAGTATACCTTGTCACAGATCTAATCGAAGAGAATTAACCACTGATTATTATGGTGCAACTTTTTTTATTTTTCGACTTACCGTTTGATAGATATTTAATTTTTAAAAATATGGGAGAAAGTGAAGTTAGTGACACATAATACATTTCTATTGCTTTCTCTATTCCCACCGAATTTTAATCTTATATAGTACTTTAATTTATTAGTAAATTTTTAAAATATAATATTATACATATTAGAAAAGAATTTTTTTTAATCAAATGATCACTTATTACATTTAAAAAGAATTTTAATTTATTAATTCAAACATTATCCAAATTGGTATGTGATGTATTTATTTTTAATTTACGAAGTAGAAACAAAATTACTTAAAAAGATTAATATATACTTAAAAATTATATTTTTTCATCTTTTCAAAATTTATTAACCTTTTTAATCTTCACATTTATAAATTGATATACATGAAGTAATATTATCATGAAATCAACTAAATGTTTAATATGCATACTTATACACTTATTATTGGAAACAATATACTCCCTCTGTCCCATTACAAATGTCCACTTTGACTTTGCACGTAGTTTTAGGATTCTCCACTATCTACACTTTTCACCAATCAAATACTATATCCACCCACTAAAGTCTTTTTTGATTGGTTAAATATCAAAGTGAACACTTATAATAGGACATCCCAAAATAGTAACGTGAACATTTCAAATGGGACGGAGGGAGTATTAAATACGAAATTTCATATTAAAATTGAACAACTCGTATATATATATATATATATATATATATATATATATATATATATATATATATATGGTTTGAAGTCTAGTATTGTTATATTTGAAGAAATATATAGAGTCGATGAGTTGGTCAAAAAAAATTTGAGTTAACGAGCTGAATAGTTTTATAATTATGTTAGGTATTCATGTTGGGATTGTCAAAGAAAGTGAAAAAAAGTCAGCTCGAATGGTATTTTCTTATTTGACAAGAAAGAAAGAAAGAAAAATTAAGTCTTAAAGGTTTAACAAAGTTTAGTTAGATTTTTTTTTGGTGAAGGGTAAATTTACCCGGTAAATATATTACTCCAAAAATATTTAAGTACAAAGGATATGAGTAAATCTCACATCTTAACCCGTTACATAGGCAAAAGACTATATAACTAGGACACAACCACTAACCTACATTTGACTCAACATAAGAATCAAACAAAAACCATAAGACAAATAGCAATCATTATATTTGACTCTACCACACCAAACATAGACAATCTTTTTATCTGCACACGGAGGTTAATATCAAAGGCCTTGCAAAAAGCATCTTGTTCTTCAGTTAAATCATAGACCTGATCATCATAATTCCCATAAAGATTATCATCATCATAGTATTCAAGATTACTAATATTACCACCTCCTCCTGATCCCAACCCAGAAACCATAAATTGAGTGGTCTCATCATAGACCTCTTCAATATCACTTTCCGAGTCCTTCAAATTTTTATCCATTTTAGAAACTGTTTCCTCATTTCCATGAACAGCCTTTCCATCACCCATAGAAGTATCAACTTCTTGAAGTACATCATCCATTTTAGAATCATTCCCACTCAAAGTAGAAAATGAATTGGATGTACTAACATGAGTATCCCCCTTTAGCTTCGTTTTTCCTTTTGTAACAACCACTTTAGGATGATATACAAAGTTAGATTTTTGTTTACCTAAAGATATCCCTTGAACTTTCCTTGTATTCTGCCCCTCTTTATTGGCTTTAGCACCCTTTGAACCAACTTCGACAAACCCATCATTAGCAGTATTCTTTACAGGATGTGAAGGGCATTGACCATTAGAGTGGCCAAAAAGTTTTCAAACGTCACATCTAGGAGGCTTCCACTCATATTCAACCCGAACATTTTCCTTTGTGTAATTGATGATAATTAGGATCTAGGTTTTGTGAATGTTAAAAACTCATTAGTCGCAGAGTATATATAACATGTGTTACCGGTAGCCCTTCTTATTTTTTGATAGTCAATATTATCGTATAATTATATAGTGGCATAAAGATAGGATGTTATGTACCGGTACCGGGTACTTAACCGGGAAATTACCGGTATCATACCAAAAGTACCGCATCCAAAAATGTAACACCCCAAATTTAATGTTTTGCGGAAGCATAATTTGGGTGTTACTAATCAATAATCAAAGCACACAGATAAATAGCAAACGACTCTATATGCGTCGTTTTCACAAAATATATTAGTATTAAAAGGTTTACAACATTTTGAACTCGTACATAGCTCGTGTTCGTATTATGAGAGATTTAAGTACATAATTAGTTATACAAAATCTAAATATGCAATGAAATCTCTGAAGTTTGCATGAAGACTCGAGCTAATATGCATCCTGATGGGCAGTCCAAATCTACTGCTGAGTACCTGTGATACATGCTAAAATGGGTCAGCTAACGCTGGTGAGCTCACAGGTTTAGATATCAAATGATAGTGTGTGAACCGCAAGATTTAAATGTTGATTTGCATCCAGCAAATGATACTGATAGTGTATACAACCATGAGCGCATAGTCTGAGCTTAACTCGAGGGTCGGGTCCCATATAGAGAATTCCGAGCGAGGTGCCTCCACGAGTGCCTAATCTACACTCGTTTTCCCAAATATTAGTACGTCCGTTGCAGAGGTTAGCGCGACTAACCCGGACGATGTGAGTCAATCCTATATGGTACCATATACTAATATTCACGCTACTTTCGTATTACCAGACTATACTGACGGAGGACTTTGGTTTGATTAGTTGAAAACAACTCATGTAGTATATTGAAATATGTACTCACGTTCACGTGTTAAAAACAGAGCAATGTATCACACCCCTAGTAAAACAGTAAAAAGAGGGGTCATGAGACTCACCTGAGCCTGAGGAGTTTATCTTAATAAACTGAGATTGATTTGCCAATAATCGAAGTCCAAAGACTTGTAACCTGAGGGTGTCCATGACACGCGATGGTTATAAACATGAGAAGGTATCTAATAAGACTACCTTGTAGTTGTTTGTCCAACTAGAATGTCCAAATGATTACAATTTGGTTGATTGTCTAAGTGTTTGAAAATGTGTACGGCCCGTTGGTGATTGTTTGTAATAATAATCTTGATGTTATCATATTGATTTCGAAGTGTTATACTTGAAAAACATGCCTTACAATGTTTTAGGAGTCATATTGTATAAGAGTTTGAGGTTGCATAAGTTCGACACTTGGTTGTAAAAAGTATTTACAAGTTCCTGGATGACGGGGGTCCGGGGGCAGCGCCCCTGGTAGCGGGGTCCAAGGGGCGGCAGCCCCTGGCGGGGTCCAAGGGGCAGAGCCCCTGGCTGGGGTCGAGCTTGGAAAATTTTTATTTCTACTACATTGTTTTGGTGAAAAAAACGCACCTGGACTTGAATTTAGGTGAAATCAAGTACTAAATTTTTAGGTCTCGACACTTAGTAAAATCTGTGTTTTCTTGGTTCTGTTTCATGCGACACTACGTGCGACATAAGGCTTGTGTCGCTAGGTGCGACATAGTCTATTGTGTCGCAGATCATCTCTGCAACATAAGAGCTTGTGTCGCTAAGTGCGACATCCGTAATTTATGCGACATAAAATGTTGTGTCGCTATATGCGACGGAATTAGGTTTTGCGACATAGTCACTTGTGTCGCTATATGCGACATAAGTGAGAGTTTAGCGACATAAGGGCTTGTGTCGCAGGTGGCCTGGAGCCTCTGCGACACAACGAGCTGTTGGCCGAAAAATGAGCCGAAAAGGTGTTTTCCGGCCTCCGTTTGACTTGAGACTTTTACCCAACCCATATTTGGACATTTCAAGCTTAACTAAACAATTATAAGCTGAAAACAATAGAAAACGAGAGGTGTCGGAATTTGTCGGAAACTTACGAAGTTAACGCCGTGAAAATCCGGAAAGATGGAAATGTAGATCGTGAAGTGGTGAACGTTTTTCCCTAAATGAACTTGAAGATTTGAGGCCGTTTGGTGGTGTGTTTTAATGATTTTAGATGATGGTGGTGGTGGGTTTGTTTTGAGAGAAAAGAGAGGAGAGATTGATAGAGAGAGAGGGAAGATAGGTGGAAATGGGGTGGGGAGGTGGTGACCTCACCCCCTTTTAGCTGATTATTGGGGAAAAGAGGGAGGGGAATCTCCCGAATTTTTAATCCCCGCGTTTGCGCTCTGTGCAGTGTTCGTTTAAACGTTAAATAGTTATTTTATACGTCTAAATATGTGTTTTAAAATACAAATGTTTATTCAATATTTTTGTTGAAGTATTTTACCAAATACTTAATAACTTAAATGATTTCGTTTTTTTGTGTGTTAAATGTCTAAGTCGCGTTGACGTTTATTATACGATACGAAATGTAGTTGAAATATTATCAAAATAATACTTTGGGTACGATATCGTTATTAAATAATTTTATATTATTTAATAAAATTGATCACTAACGTCCGTATTTACTTGAACCGAATTACATTCGATTTGAATCTTGTATGATTTAATCAAATCGCATATTCGTATATATTCAACAATATATATATATATATATATATATATATATATATATATATATATATATATTTCGATACATTAATTAGCCTAAAATCAACTAATTACATGTATTAACAACTGATTAGGTACTAATCACTAGTCCTAATTTGGCGGGTGTTACATTCTCCCCCTGTTAGGAGAATTTCATCTCGAAATTTAGCTCAATGTAGTGTTGGATGTAGAGTCAGTAAATAACTGAGGATACTTGAGTCACATTTGGTCTTCCCGTTCCCAAGTGAATTCTGGACCACACCGCGAATTCCACCTGACCTTAACGATGGGAATACGACTTTGTTTGAGTTGTTTGACCTCACGGTCCATGATTTCCCCAGGTTCTTCAACAAAATGAAGTTTGTCATTGACGCTAATCTCGTCGAGTGGGAGGATGAGTGTCTCATCAGACAGGCATTTCTTTAGGTTAGAAATGTGAAAAGTAGGGTGCACGTTGCTGACCTTAGCTGGCAGCTGCAGTCGATATGCCACAGGGCCAACCCTTTCGAGGATCTCAAAAGGCCCAATGTATCTGGGATTTAACTTCCCGCGTTTGCCGAATCGGATCATGCCTTTTCAAGGTGATACTTTAAGGAGTACTCGATCCCCAACTTGGAACTCGAGTGGTTTGCGTCTCACGTCAGCATAACTTTTCTGACGATCACGTGCGGCTTTGAGTCTGTTTTGGATTTCGACAATTTTCTCGATGGTTTCGTGTATGAGTTCAGGACCAGTGAGTTGACTGTCTCCCACTTCGGTCCAACAGATCGGTGAACGGCACTTACGACCGTACAGTGCCTCGAATGGTGCAGCCTTAATGCTGGCATGATAACTGTTATTGTAGGAAAACTCGCACAATGGCAGGTGTCTTTCCCAGTTTGCACCGAAGTCAACTACGCAAGCTCGTAGCATGTCTTCCAGTGTCTGAATAGTTCGTTCACTTTGGCCATCGGTTTGAGGATGGTATGCGGTACTCATATCAAGCCGGGTACCCAACGATTTTTGGAGTGATTTCCAAAAGTGAGATGTGAAACGAGCATCCCTGTCAGAGATAATCGAAGTTGGGACACCATGTCGAGAAACAATTTATTTGACATAGATTTGTGAGAGGCGTTCCATTTTATCGGTTTCCTTGATTGCCAGGAAATGAGCAGATTTGGTGAGTCGGTCAACGATCACCCAAATGGTATCGCAACCGCTCGAAGACTTGGGTAGTTTGGTTATGAAATCCATGGCGATTTGTTCCCATTTGCATTCCGGAATGTTGGGTTGTTGGAGTAAACCAGAAGGTTTTTGATGTTCGGTTTTGACTTTCGAGCAAGTAAGGCACTTGCTGACATATGTGGCGATTTCGGCTTTCATGTTCGGCCACCAATAGAATTCCTTGATGTCGTGATACATTTTGTCGGTTCCCGGATGGATAGAATATTTAGACTTGTGAGCTTCATCTATCACCAAGTCTCGCAGGTTCCCAAAACTAGGCAACCAGATTCGATTTGAGAAGTACCTAACGCCATTAGGTTTGATTTCGAATTGTTTATCAATGCCTCGTAAGGCTTCGTTTTTGATGTTATCGGGTTTCAGAGCTTCGAGTTGAGCAGTGTGAATCTGAATGGTGAGATCATCGGCAACAACATTTGCCTTGCCTGGATGGTATTTGATTTCGCAGTCATAATCGGTGAGCAACTCGACCCAACGACGTTGTCGCATATTAAGGTCTTTTTGGTCGAAGATGTGTTGGAGACTTTTGTGATCGGTGAACACGGTACTTCGGGTACCATAGAGGTAGTGTCTCCAGATTTTGAGAGCGAACACCATGGCCCCTAGCTCGAGGTCGTGAGTCGTGTAGTTCTTCTCATGAACTTTGAGTTGTCGAGAAGCGTAAGCAATGAGCTTGTCTCGTTGCATCAACACGTAACCGAGACCTTGGTGGGAAGCATCGCAGTATACCACGAAGTCATCGGTGCCTTCGAGTAAGGATAAAATAGGAGCACTACAAAGCTTGAGTTTGAATAGCTGAAATGCCGACTCTTGTTTTTCAGTCCAATTGAACTTCTCTTCCTTCTGAGTCAGTGTCGTGAGTGGTTGAGCTATTTTGGAGAAATTTTTGATGAACCGACGATAATAACCGGCCAATCCTAGAAATTGGCATACCTCTGTTGGAGTAGTTGGCGCTTGCCAGTCTTTGATAGCCTCGATTTTCGATGGGTCGACGTGAATTCCTTGACTATTAACAACATGTCCAAGGAATTGAACGGATTGTATCCAGAACTCACACTTGGAGAATTTGGCATATAACTCGTCGTATTTGAGTAGTTCTAGAATGGTTTTGAGGTGTTGCGCATGTTTTTGTTCGTTGCGCGAATAAATGAGGATGTCATCGATAAAGACAATGACAAACTTGTCGAGGTAGGGTTCGCACACCCGATTCATAAGGTCCATGAATACAGCCGGTGCATTTGTTAACCCGAAGGGCATCACCTGAAATTCATAATGCCCGTAACGAGTTCGGAAAGTAGTTCTCGGGATGTCGGTGTCGCGAACTCGAAGTTGATGATAACCTGACCGAAGATCGATCTTTGAATAAATACTCAACCCTTGTAGTTGGTCAAATAGGTTATCGATGCGAGGAAGTTGATACCGGTTCTTGACGGTTAGCTTGGTCAACTCTCGGTAGTCGATACACATTCGGAAAGAACCGTCTTTCTTTTTAACAAATAAGACCGGAGCTCCCCAAGGTGAAGAACTCGGTCTAATAAATCCTCTATCCAGGAGTTCCTGTAACTGGGTGGACAGCTCCTGAAGTTCGGATGGAGCTAGGCGGTAGGGTGCTCGGGCTACCGGTGCGGCACCCGGCACAAGATCGATGGAGAACTCAACCTGTCTATGTGGAGGTAAACCAGGTAGTTCTTCCGGAAAGACTTCGGGAAAGTTTCTATCGATTGGCACATCCTCAAGTCGCTTCTCCTCCGACTTTTTCTCCGTGATGTACGCGAGGATTGCAGGATAACCCTTTCTGAGAAATTTTCGGGTTTTCAGACAGGATATGATATTTAGTCTCGTCCCACCGGTCTCCCCCTGTATGATCAAGGTTCTACCGACAACGAGAGGGATGCGGACGATTTTGTCATAACAGACGATTTCGGCTCGGTGTTTGGACAACCAGTCCATGCCAATGATGACGTCGAAACTTCCAATTTCAACGGGCATAAGATCTATCGAAAAGGTTTCATTGGCTAAGTTTAAAGTGCAGTTAGGTATCACACTATCAGTTTCTATGAGTTTACCGTTTGCTAGTTCTACAGTGTACTTAACATCTAGAGCAACAGGGGTGATGTCAAGTAGGGGGTAAAACTCATCGGAAATAAAGCTCCTATCGGCACCAGTATCAAATAGGATAAAGGCAATTAAGTTGTTGAGGAGGAACATACCCGTGACCACATTCGGGTCCTGGCGGGCGTCCCCAGAATTGAGTACGAAGGCTCTACCCTTAGCATTGTTGTTGTTGTTGTTGTTGTTGGCCTTGTTCTTCTGTTTCGGGCAGTCATTCCTATAGTGCCCAGGGTTCCCACATTCATAGCAGGCTCGGTGTGGTCTGGAGTTGTTGTTGGAGTTGTTGGAGTTGGCTGTGGACCTACAGTCCTTGGTGAGGTGGCCATGCCTCTTACAGTTATTGCAATAGGGACCGCAAGAGCCTTCATGGTGGCGGTTTCACTTGGAACAATAGGGCTTGTTCCCTATGTAACCCCGTCTGATGTCGGTGGTTGAGTTGTAGGCCTTGATGGTGTCGGGTTTCTTGTTTTGGGAGTTGTTGTGGTTGCCGGACCACTTTCTTTTGAGATGGTTGGAGGAAGAAGTGGGTGGTTCTGGGTCCTCGTTCATGGCCATGATTTCATGGGCCAATCTGATAGCACCATCAATGGTGGTCTGGTTTGAGGAGGCGACATTCCCCCGGACGGGTTCCGGAAGACCGCGGATGTACCTTCAGATCTTATCAGGTTCGGTGCTCACCATTGCTGGGCGAAGGATGGCAAGCTGTTGGAATCTGACGGTATATTCGTCAATGTCAGTTTCCTGCACCTTTAGGTGCCAGAACTCTTCCTCCAGCTTTTGGAGTTGTTCGATGGGACAATACTTAGCAGTAAGCATTGTCTTCAGTTCCTCACAAGGGAGTAGGTAGGCGGTATCAATACCCACAGACTGGGCATATGAATTCCACCATGAGAGTGCACCATCCTCGAAGGTGCAGGTGGAGTACTTGACTTTGTCCTCTTCCGCACACTTGCTGATGTGGAAGACGGACTCCATTTTCTCGAACCATCTGATCAGTCCGATGGCTCCTTCAGTTCCCTTGAAGTTCAAGGGTTTGCAGCTCAGGAAGTTCTTGTATGAACAAGGTTTGGATTGAGGCCCGTTGGCAGCTGTGTCTTCGCTGCCCGAACTGGGTTGTCGGGTAGCCATAGCTTGAGCCACGCTTTGGGCTATGAGTTGGGCAATTTCAGTTTCGCTAAAGGTGAATCGCTTCGGTGGCATTTTGCTGAGTAAGATCAAGAAAAGACAATGAGATTCTTGTGTGACATTTTGATATATCACATGTGTATATGCTGGAATATACAATAGAAAGTGATAATTATATTTCATTGAAAATAGCCAAGTTTGGTACATGACACGAGTTTTCAAAAGATTACATAATATGGGGAGTACAAAAGGTACCGGGAATTGTTACATCCGATTCGAATAGTAAGAGTCCTACATGGATAGATATAGATTACAAGATGACAGCCACACTAGTTCTAATGCATGTTGATCCTTTTCATTAGTGTGACAAGTCGATCCACGGTGACTGCGAGTCTGCTGGTTTGTCGGGCGTTGTCTTCCGCCAATGCAAGTCGTTGTACCAGCATCCTTGAGTATTCTTCGGCCTCTTGCAGGCGTTGCTCGCATTGTTCCAACCTGAGTCTTAAAAGCTCAACTTCTACTACTGATTCCACTACCCGGTCGTGGAGTATGTTCATGTTGCTAACGGTGTTTTCGTGATCTCCGGAGACTTGGTTGATACGCTCAAGCGCTGTGAGTCTCCAATTTTCATTGGTTTCTTGCAAAGCGACATCCATGGTGCGAAGTCGTTGCTCGTGACGGTCCAGCCTAGCGGCCAAGGCCGGCAGAGTGAAGTGAGTCGGGTACGGGCCACCTCGAGGCAACCTGGCGTTCCTCCTAGCTACCCTCGGGTTCTGCGACCCGGATTGAGAGTGTGACGAATTGGGTGGTGTGTTTGCCATTCTGAGACAGAGCGTTAGAAAGAATGAGGCCTATATTCATATAACACCTATATAATATAGCCTAAGATATTGAGTAAGAGCGAGGCCTATTTATGTGTATATATATCACATAATAGCCTAAGGTGTTTAACACAGACAAGTTAGAGTCCCGGTTTCTCTCGTGGTAAGAGTCAACTAGTGTATCCTATTCAGTCATGATTCCTTTCGGATCCTACATCATATCCTTTTAATTGTATATAGTTGATCAGGCTATTGTAAATTAAACCAATACCATGTAGTCACTGAACCTAATCATACTTAATAAGGAATACTGCCTAATGGTCATAGTCTAGGCCCACTAAATGAAACCTAGTTCACTATAACCTTAGGCTCTGATACCAATCTGTAACACCCCCAAATTTAATGTTTTGCGGAAGCATAATTTGGGTGTTACTAATCAATAATCAAAGCACACAGATAAAGAGCAAACGACTCTATATGCGTCGTTTTAATAAAATATATTAATATTAAAAGGTTTACAACAGTTTGAACTCGTACATAGCTCGTGTTCGTATTATGGGATAATTACGTACATAATTAGTTATACAAAATCTAAATATGCAATGAAATCTCTGAAGTTTCCATGAAGACTCGAGCTAATATGCATCCTGATGGGCAGTCCAAATCTACTGCTGAGTACCTGTGATACATGCTAAAATGGGTCAGCTAACGCTGGTGAGCTCACAGGTTTAGATATCAAATGATAGTGTGTGAACCGCAAGATTTAAATGTTGATTTGCATCCAGCAAATGATACTGATAGTGTATACAACCATGAGCGCATAGTCTGAGCTTAACTCGAGGGTCGGGTCCCATATAGAGATTTCCGAGCGAGGTGCCTCCATGAGTGCCTAATCTACACTCGTTTTCCCAAATGTTAGTACATCCGTTGCAGAGGTTAGCGCGACTAACCCGGACGAGGTGAGTTAATCCTATATGGTACCATATACTAATATTCACGCTACTTTCGTATTACCAGACTATACTGACGGAGGACTTTGGTTTGATTAGTTGAAAACAACTCATGTAGTATATTGAAATATGTACTCACGTTCACGTGTTAAAAACAGAGCAATGTATCACACCCCTAGTAAAACAGTAAAAAGAGGGGCCATGAGACTCACCTGAGCCTGAGGAGTTTATCTTAATAAACTGAGATTGATTTGCCAATAATCGAAGTCCAAAGACTTGTAACCTGAGGGTGTCCATGACACGCGATGGTTATAAACATGAGAAGGTATCTAATAAGACTACCTTGTAGTTGTTTGTCCAACTAGAATGTCCAAATGATTACAATTTGATTGATTGTCTAAGTGTTTGAAAATGTGTACGGCCCGTTGGTGATTGTTTGTAATAATAATCTTGATGTTATCATATTGATTTCGAAGTGTTATACTTGAAAAACATGCCTTACAATGTTTTAGGAGTCATATTGTATAAGAGTTTGAGGTTGCATAAGTTCGACACTTGGTTGTAAAAAGTATTTACAAGTTCCTGGATGACGGGGGTCCGGGCGCAGCACCCCTGGTAGCGGGGTCCAAGGGGCAGAGCCCCTGGCTGTGGTCGAGCTTGGAAAATTTTTATTTCTACTACATTGTTTTGGTGAAAAAAACGCACCTGGACTTGAATTTGGGTGAAATCAAGTACTAAATTTTTAGGTCTCGACACTTAGTAAAATCTTTGTTTTCTTGGTTCTGTTTCATGCGACACTACGTGCGACATAAGGCTTGTGTCGCTAGGTGCGACATAGTCTATTGTGTCGCAGTTCATCTCTGCAACATAAGGGCTTGTGTCGCTAAGTGCGACATCCGCAATTTATGCGACATAAAATGTTGTGTCGCTATATGCGACGAAATTAGATTTTGCGACATAGTCACTTGTGTCGCTATATGCGACATAAGTGAGGGTTTAGCGACATAAGGGCTTGTGTCGCAGGTGGCCTGGAGCCTCTGCGACACAACGAGCTGTTGGCCGGAAAATGAGCCGAAAAGGTGTTTTCCGGCCTCCGTTTGACTTGAGACTTTTACCCAACCCATATTTGGATATTTCAAGCTTAACTAAACAATTATAAGCTAAAAACAATAGAAAACGAGAGGTGTCGGGATTTGTCGGAAACTTACGAAGTTAACGGCGTGAAAATCCGGAAAGATGGAAATGTAGATCGTGAAGTGGTGAACGTTTTTCCCTAAATGAACTTGAATATTTGAGGCCGTTTGGTGGTGCGTTTTAATGATTTTAGATGATGGTGGTGGTGGGTTTGTTTTGAGAGAAAAGAGAGGAGAGATTGATAGAGAGGGAGGGAAGATAGGTGGAAATGGGGTGGGGAGGTGGTGACCTCACCCCCTTTTGGCTGATTATTGGGGAAAAGAGGAAGGGGAATCTCCCGAATTTTTAATCCCCGCGTTTGCGCTCCATGCGGTGTTCGTTTAAACGTTAAATAGTTATTTTATACGTCTAAATATATGTTCTAAAATACAAATGTTTGTTCAATATTTTTGTTGAAGTATTTTACCAAATACTTAATAACTTAAATGATTTCGTTTGTTTGTGTGTTAAATGTCTAAGTCGCGTTGACGTTTATTATACGATACAAAATGTAGTTGAAATATTATCTAAGTAATAGTTTGGGTATGATATCGTTATTAAATAATTTTATATTATTTAATAAAATTGATCACCAACGTCCGTATTTACTTGAACCGAATTACATTCGATTTGAAACTTGTACGATTTAATCAAATCGCATATTCGTATATATTCAACAATATATATATATATATATATATATATATATATATATATATATATATATATATATATATTTCGATACATTAATTAGCCTAAAATCAACTAATTACATGTATTAACAACTGATTAGTTACTAATCACTAGTCCTAATTTGGCGGATGTTACAAAAAAAATAAGTTTTATAAGTATCGAATACCGTACCATTTGAAGTGGCATGATACCGGTACGGGTACGGGACCAGTATGGTATAAATATGGTATTGGGAATCCGGTACTAATGCTCATCCCTACGACCCATCCAGCTTTGGAATAGCAACAACTATAACATCTTTCAAAGCCTGATCAGAACAAATCTCAACCAAAGCTCTAGCAAAACTATTTCTATCCCATGATTCCTCACACATAGTAGTAGTGTACGAATCCAACCTTATAGGAGTTCCAAGCATAGTTGCAATCATGCTCAGCCCATCACCTGTAAAAGCTGCCATTGGAACATCACTTGTAAAAACAAAGTTTAGTTAGTTATTTAGTGCTAATTACGAATTCATATTTATATAATTTTGAGAGAAAGGAATATTACACATGTCTAATTAAATAAACTTGAAAAAGTGCAACACCTGAACACTTGTCTTACAATTATTCTTCATTTTTTTCTTCACCAATTATTTTTGACATATGTAACCAATCACATCTTCAAGTTATAAATAGTAAAGTTGTAAAATTTGTTAGGTGAGGAGTAATCGGACAGGGACCTTGCAGCGAGTAATTGGCCAAATCATGGACTAATTGGGAACTAATTGAATAGACTTGTTTATGCATTTATGTGTAGTTATATAGCAAAAATTATATGGTATCTTAGACGTAAAAAAAAATAAAAATAGTTGTCAACCTTTGAGTTTTCAATTGGACTTTATAAACCCTAACTATTAACCGTATTGAAATGTTAGACCAACTTTAACTGAATAATTCGAGTTTGATCGAATAAATTCGACTATGACCAAATAAATCCAAGTTTGACTCGTTGACTAGCGTTGATCGTCTTTTTAACCTGATTTAGGCCGAATGGCTTCAGACTACTCTGAAAACTAGATTACTTTAGATTACTCGACCGACTTTTACACCCTTGATATTTAGACATATGTATATTTTTTAATTGGTAAAGGTATTTTCATGTCAAGTGTAATGCCCCTAAAATATGTAAGCTTAAATGATATTATATATGTTTATGTTTCAGTTTTATATGTATATAATATGTTAAATGTGTAAAATGTTTAAAGTAACGAGATTTTTAGAAATTGGTTAATAGGACTAACCAAGTAAAAGAAAGATAGTTAGAGGGGCTACATGTGCCAATAAGTAAAGTTAAGGGGAACGAAATGAAAATAGTAAATTAAACCCATTAATTCTCATATGTTCCAGATTTTTAATTTAGTATGTATGTATGTCGTGAAAAAAGAGGGGAAAACAAGAACATAGTATAAATCGAAATTAAAGAAGAGATTAAGTGAGCTAGGGCTTGAATTCACTAAATTAGCAATCCCCAAGGTATGTTTAATCTTTATACTAGCTCAATTCAAGTTAGGGTTGAATTCCTTAAACCCTAGAATTTATGTAAGTGTATGTAAGTTAGTTAATTAGTTAAATTGGTGTTCCATACATGTTTATGAGTTATGTAATATGATTAATTCATGTTAAATTGGTTAAAGAAAATATAATCATGTGTAAATGGGTATGTAAGAGTTTATGTATATGTATGTGTTGTTGTGTGAAATTATGTTAATGATGATTAGGAGAGTTATGGTTATAAAAGTAAATTAATACCCATTTACATGTGATTATGAAGTTTAGTGTATGGAACATGTGTGAAAAAAAAAGATAGATGTTAGTGACCTAACACCTATTTTATGTGATTAGGCTAAAGAAAGAAGTAAAGTGTTATGTTTAATGATCATGTATGTGTTTAGGTAATCAATAAAGAGAAGTGGTTCCAAGTTACATTGTTAATCAAGATAAATGTAAGTAGATGGATATGAATGATGAGTCAAGTAATGGGTGAGCCATTAGCTTAACGGTTTCCGAGTAATGAGTCATGAACATTAGCTCGATATAAATATTAGCTCTTAGTAGTTAACATGATGATGATGGTTAAGGATCCTTAATATGATGATGTTTATGTTAAAGTTATGTATGAGTTTCCATTAATTACTAAGCAATTTGCTTATGTGTTATGTTTTAAAATATTTCAGGTGAGCCAAGTGTGAAAAAGAGTGACTTGGACAAGGGACGTGTTTGAAGCTAATGGTAGAGCTTGTTGCACGATTTTGGTAACAAGCTTATCCCATTTGATCATGCTCATGATATGTACACACTCCTGTTGTAAAGTTATGATATATGTTTAAAGTTAAAAAGGTATTGAGTCTCACTTGTGATGATAAATGATATTTTGTGAAAAGTCAAAGTCAAAGTAAATGTTTAAGGTGAGACTTAAAGGTTAGAAGTTAATGAATGTATGTAAAATCTATGTTTAATGAGAGAGTTTAGTTATGAAAGTAAATTGGGTCAAATATGAAGAACATGGTTAATTATTGTGAAGAATGAATTGGTTTGACTTGAATAAGTCAAAATGAATGGAAAGGAAATGAATTAAAGTTTAGATGGTCAAAGACCCAAACGGGTCATCTTGGTGTCCAAACGGATCACCAATGGGTTTACGAATAAAAAATGAGTGAGATATGGTGAAAGTCAAGTGTCTTTGCACCAATAGGTTACAAATGATATATTGAAAAATGTCACACCCCCAATTTCGTTAATCGAGGTTAGCGGAAGCATTTGGTTAAGTAGGGGGTGCTGACGTATACATTATACAAACACACATATCAGAGCATATGATTACAACAGAACATATATATTAAGATGCCAAGAGTAATAGTTACAAAGTTTTACGATTCATCGAATCATACAAATGTAAAAATAGTTAAGTTGTGCAAAAGTAGATTTCGTAAATATGACTAAATCAGTTTAGTTATATAAAAGAAATCCATCTGTTTCAAAATGGTATCCTAAGCTCTTCGTAGGTCGCCTAGAGTTTCATATGTGCAGGCGGTTCTTACGTGCAGTTAATTCCCTGAAAAACATAGTTAAAGTCAACAACTAGGTTGAGTAAATTCACTGGTTTTTATAATCACAATTGTTAAACCAAGTTCAAGTAAGTTTGTTGACCTGAAAGTCAAATAGCTTTGTTTGGAATGTTTTCCAAATGTAAGAGTGGTGGGATATTACCCAAAATATAGTTTTAGTGGGATGTTACCCAAAATATAGTGGTAGTGAGATGTTACCCAAAATATAGTGGTAGTGGGATGTTACCCAAATCATGTGTTTGAATATATGTTGTTGGTCGTTCTCCAGCGGTTTTCAAGTTTGTACCGGTCATTCTCCGGCAAGTTACCAAATTGTACCGGTCATTCTCCGGTAAAATATACAAGTTAGCACCGGTCGTTCTCCGAAGAGTTACACAGTTAGTACCAGTCGTTCTACGGTAAGATACCATGTTAGTGTCGGTAGTTCTCCGACAAGATACACAATGAGTACCAGTCGTTCTTCGGTAAGATACACAGCTAGTCGTTCTACAGCTAGATACAAATAGTACCGGTCATTCTCCGGTAAGATACCAAATAGTTTTTACTTGTTGGCAATAGTTTTGGTAATGAAACACCATTTCAGAAACAATAGTTGTAATAGTATGACCGCAGTCATAATCAATTTTGTATAAAAGCACTAAAACAGTAATATAAGAGTTTGTACATGTAGCAAAAGAGTTTGGCTATGTTTTTCACCTCGTGTTAAAAAGCAGTAAAATATTAGAAAGTGGGGTTGTGAACTCACCTCGTGAGCTAAGTAGTGAGAGCTAGCAAAGCGTATGCCCAAGTAAAGTTCTTAACGTCCTAAACGCAAGAGATAGTAATATAAGTAGATGTCTCGCAAGCCATCTAGGTTAGTTGTCTACACAACTAGTTATGTCCAAAGTTTGTTTAATAGTTTGTTTTAGAAAACATGTTTGGGCCCGTTGGTGACGGTTGTAATAATGATTTCAAAGTATTGTTATTATGATCAGATTGTTGCATACTAGGGTGACAAGGGTCTGGGGGCAGCGCCCTTGATAGCGGGGTCCAAGGGGCAGAGCCCCTGGCTGGGGTCGAGGTCGAAATTTTCGGTATATATTGCTTTAATGAATTTTTTTAATGAAAACGCATATAAAATTTCAATTCGTTATATTTTGCTTTAATGAAATTTTTTTATTTATGTATATATTGCTTTAATGAAAATACATATAAAATTTCAATTCGTTAGTTTCGGTATATATTGCTTTAATGAAATTTTTTTATTTGTGTATATATTGCTTTAATGAAAACGCATATAAAATTTCAATTCGTTAGTTTCAGCTCGAAATTTTCGGTCCGCAAATGTCAGCTCGCAAGGTCAACTCGCAGGTGGGTTCGCAGTTCAATTCGGCTCGCAAGTTGTGTAACACCCGTTCTTAGGGCCTGGTAGTATTAAATTAATTTCCTGACTTTAAATTGTTATTTAATGTGTTAGGAAATAATTTATTGTGTTATCTGAAAATAAATTGGGAAAAAGGTCAAATAATTTATGGTGATAGATAAATTATTAATTGTTTTAAATTAATAAAGTTGTCGGTAAAATAAAAGGTTTGAACCCGCAAATGATTTTCGAGTTCCAGACAATAGTTTTAGAAGAGGACTAAAATTATACTGTAATATTGGAGTCGGTTTAAAGGAACCGACTTAACTCCTTCAACTTTCCTAAACCTTCTTACTTCACTTCTTGATTTACATACAAAAACACACATACAAAAACACATAGTAAGAAAATTAAAAAGAAAGCTGGTACTTGTGATTCTTGGATTAACATCAGGCATCATCATCATCTTAAGCTTTCTACTTGAAGTGTAAGTGTTCTTGTTAAACTATATATGAACTCACTTTGAATCATTAGGGTTAGTGGGATATAATTGAAATTGGTGAATTGATTTATGTGTAAGTGATATATGATGATGAATGATGATAATGAATGTTAGCGAACTGAATTGTATAGCTTTGATTTGGAAATTCTTGTTCTTGAGTTATGAAATTAGAGCTCATTATATGTGGGTTATTGAATTGGTATAGATTGAATATGGAAAAGATGTTATTTGATGTTATAGGAAGTTTGTTGATGATTATTAGACAATAGGAACTTGTGGAATCGACTTAGTAGCTGAGTATACTGTTTTGTGGATTAAAACTTCGAGCTAGGGTTTATGATGTAGGTGCAGGTAGTCTGAGTTTGGGCATGATAGCCGATCGGCTGCTTTATAGCCGATCATCTGAGTTATAGCCGATCATCTACTTTTAGCCGGTCATCTAAATTAGAACAAATTGATGTCCGCATGTTGGGTCTGAGCTAAGTTACAAAATTACATTATAACCGATCGGTTATGGTTGGCTAGTCGATCGGGTATGGGTTAAAATGAGTGTTAAGCAGTTTTAATACTTGTTGTTTTAGCTTTGATACTTGAATGGTATATATGTTGCATTAGTATAAAAGATAATTGATGTATTATGCTGCTATGTACTTAAAAGGTGTTATATAATCATATATGAGTTAATGCTTATCTTGGAATTCAAGTACTTGTACAAATTAATAGTACTTGTCGTTGAATATAATATGATTGATTGTGTAAAAGGATTATTACATAATTACTATTAGTTGGAGACTAGTTATTAAATTGTGTTGTTTTGTTGTGTTTTCAGATAAACAGAAGACTCAGTGACATTAGACTACTGAGTGGACGACTGAGGTATTGGTGAGTGGATCGATAACCCTCAGTTTGATTTAGTTGTAACATGTTTGTTACAACGGGTAATTGTATTATTACTACTGTTTTAGTTACCATGATGATTATGGTTTATTAAGTAATAATACTGTGAATAGACTGTTGATCCGATATGATGCCATAATAAGTAAGTAAATATGTGATCACTTGTTGTATTGCCTTTGGGCATTGTTGATTTAGAGGCCAGCATGGGGCTGGGCTTGAGTTTGCTATTGGTTGGATAATACAGGGTCTTAGTACAGGTATTATTGTCGTAGCCTGTGTTGTTTGGGTTAATAGCACCAAGTAGTCGGTTAAACCTATGTATGGGCCTGCAGTTGGTTTTAAAGTGTTCTTTGAGAAAGTTGTCTTAGGAACCACCGGTCCTCTATGGTACTAGTTGTCTGTGATGCTCTATGCTGTAACCATATGGATTGTGTGTATATGATTATTTGTTGTACACAAGTTTGTTATTGTAACACCCGCCAAATTAGGACTAGTGATTAGTGCCTAATTCTTTGTTAATAAATGTAATTAATTCTATGTTAGGCTAATTAATGTATCGGAATATATATTAATGAATATATACAATTATGCGATTCGATTAAATCGTACTCAATTTAAATTGAACGTAGTTCGATTCAATTAATACGGACGTTGGTGAACAAAACTATTAAAGAACACGACGATATTTGATAATCCTATTATACCCAAAAATATTATCTTTAAAATATTTCTAATTGTCCCGTATAGTACAAACAAGACCTACGCGATTTAAAAGTTATAATGCGCATAGAATCGAAACGAATTTAAGTTATAGTTTATAACTCAAGTATTAAGTATTTGGCAAAATACTCTAAAAAAAATATTAAATAAATATTTAAATTTTAGAACTTATAACTAAACGTAAATAAAATTACTTAAACATTAAAAAATCGAGAAAACGAACACCGCACGGGGTGCAAACGCAGGAGAACAAAAATTGGGTGAAGTCCACATCGGGGACCCCACCCTTGGCCGACCCCCATACACCCCACCCCCCTCCCTTTTTCCCTCACTTTTCACCATCTCACTCTTTCACTCTACTCTTTCTCTTTAAAATCACCACACCACCACCACCACCACCTTCCGTCACCAAAAAGCACCACGAAACGACTTCGGATATTCATGCTCGTTTGAAGAAAAAGAACCACCGCGTCATGATCTACATTACCTTTCCGGATTTCTCTCGCGTTAAGTTTGTAAGTTCCTGACAAATCCCGAAACACTCCGATTTCCATTACTTTCACTTGATTATTGTTTGAAATAGCTTAAAATGTCCATCTAAGGGTTGGGTAAAAGAATCGGACCAAACGGAAACCGGAAAACACATTTTTTGCTCAAAATCCATCGAACAGACCTATGTGTCGCATAGGCCGGACTAGTATAGCGTCACTTCGTGTGTCACTTAAGTGCCGCATTAAGTGACCATAAAACCCTAAATTTGCGTCACTTGCCTAAGTGCCACATAAAACCCCTTTTTCCTGACACTTACATCCGACACTTGTCCAGTGACGCCTAACGCTACTTACCGACACTTCCAATGACACTTGTCTGAGTGTCGCATACCCTAGTGACGCATAGAACCCTTAACCGACACTGCCTTAGTGACACCTCGTCATGCGTCACTTCCCTAAGTGACGCCTTAAACTCAGATTTTACCGTTTCATGCGACACTTCCTAAGTGTCGCCTAAACCCCTAAGTGTCGCATCAAGTGACGCTAAAAACAGACTGTTTGCAACTCTTTTTCACTCTAAGTGTCGACCTTTCATAACCTCAAACACTTATACAATACGACTTCTAAAACACATTAGAACATGTTTTCAAGCATAAAACTTCGAAATCATAATGATAATGATAAGATTATTATTACAAACAATCACCAACGGGCCGTACACATTTTCAAATACTTAAACAAATCAACCAAATCGTAGTAATTTGGACATTCTAGTTGGACAAACAACTACAAGGGTGTGATCTTTGAGATACCCAATCATATTTATAACCATCGTGTGTCGTGGACACCCTCAGGTTACGAGTCTTCGGACAATCACTAATCGGCTAATCAACTCACGTTTATTGATTAAATGCTTCAAGACTCAGGTGAGTCTCATGACCCCTCTTTTACTGTTTTTACTCAGGGGTGTGATTCATTGCTTATTTTTAACATGTGAACGCAAGTACAAACATTTTCACATACTACATGAGTTTTACACAACTAATCATTTCAAAGTCCTTCGTCAACATAGTTTGGTAATACGTTGTAGCGTGAATATTAGTATATGATATCATATAGGATTGGCCCTCCTCGTTCGGGTTAGCATGCACTAACTGGGTAAACGGACGTACTAATATTTGTTCAGACGAATGTTGATTAGGCACTTGTGGAGGCACCTCGCTCAGGCACTGATTGTGACCCTGACCCCTCGAGTTAAGCTCAGACTATGTGCTCATGGATGTATACATTATCATTATCTTTATTTGCTGATTGCAAATCAGTACATAAATCTTGCGGTTCATACGACATTATTTGATATTCAAACCTATGAGCTCACCAGCGTTAGCTGACCCATTTTAGCATGTATCACAGGTACTCAGCAGTAGATTTGGACTGCCTTCGGGATTTCTATAGCTCGAGTCAGCATGCAGACAATAGAGATTTCCTTGCATTAGTATATTTTGCACAAGTATTTATGCATTGGAATCTCTCATTTAATCGAACACGAGCTGTTTACGGATTCAAAAATTGTAAACATTTTAATATTAATATATTTTGTTAAACGACGCATATAGAGTCGTTTGCTATATATCTGTGTGCTTTGATTATTGATTAGTAACACCCAAATTATGCTTCCACCAAACAGTAAATTTGGGGGTGTTACAAATTGGTATCAGAGCCTAAGGTATAGTGAACTAGGTTGCATTTGTTGGGCCTATACTATGATCGTTAGGCAGTATTCCTTATTAAGTATGATTAGGTTCAGTGACTACATGGTATTCGTTTAATTTAACATAGCCCGATCAACTATGTATAATTAAAAGGATATGATGTGAGATCTGAAAGGAGTTATGACTGAACAGGATACACTAGTTGACTCTAACCACGAGAGAAACCGGGACTCAAACATGTCTGTGTTAGACACCCTAGGCTTATATGTGATATATATATATATATATATATATATATATACATAGATAGGCCTCGCTCTCGCTCAAAATCTTAGGCTATATTATATATGTATTATATGGATATAAGCCTCATTGTGTCTAACGCTTTGTCTCAGAATGACAAACACACCACCCAATTAATCACACTCTCAATCCGGATCGCAGAACCCGAGGGTAGCTAGGAGGAACGCCAGGTTGCCTCGAGCTGGCCCATATCCCACTCACTTCACTTTGCCGGCCTTGGCCGCTAGGCTGAACCGTCATGAGAAATGACTTCGCACCATGGATGTCGCATTGCAAGAAACAAATGAAAATTGGAGACTCACAGCACTAGAGCGTATCAACCAATTCTCCGAAGATCACAAAAACACCATTAGCAACATGAACATACTCCACGACCAAGTAGTGGAATCTGGGGTAGAAGTCGAGCTCTTACGACTCAGGTTGGAACAATGTGAACATCGCCTACAAGAGGCCTACAACGACTAGCCTTGGCAGAAGACAATGCCCGACAAACCAGCAGACTCGCAATCACCGTTGATCGACTTGTCACACTAATGGAAAGGATAAACTTGCGTTAGAACTAGTGTGACTGTCATCTTGTAATCTATATCTATCTATGTAGGACTCTTACAATTCGAACCGGATGTAACAATTCCCGGTACCTTTTGTACTTCCCATATTATGTAATCTTTTGAAAACCCGTATCATGTATCCAACTTGGTTATCGTAATGAAATATAATTATCACTTATTACTATCATCGTATATTTCATCATATACACCTGTGATATATCATAATTTCACTCAAGTATCTCATTGTCTCTTCTTGATCTTGTTCAGTAAGATGCCACCGAAGTGATTCACCTTCAGCGAAACTGAAATCGCCCAGCTCATCGCCCAAATTGTGGCCCAAGCTATGGCTACCCGACATCCCATTTCGGGCAGCGAAGATACAGCTGCCAACGGGCCTCAATCCAAACCCTGCTCGTACAAGGACTTCCAGAACTGCAAACCCTTGAGCTTCAAGGGAACCGAAGGAGCCATCGGACTGATCAGATGGTTCGAGAAAATGGAATCCGTCTTCCACATCAGCAAATGTGCGGAAGAGGACAAAGTCAAGTACTCCACCTGCACCCTCGAAGATGGTGCCCTCTCATGGTGGAATTCATATGCCCAATCTGTGGGTATTGACACCGCCTACCTACTCTGATATCGCGTAAAAAGTCATGTTTTTACTACCGATGTCTCTCTCATTCTGGAACAATTCTTGGTATTTTAAACTCAAAAATAATACAAATCAGTGATATTATGTCAAGATGGTCAAAACAAGGTTGCACGACTAAAATCAAGTAAAACGAATGAAAAACGAAGATTCCACGCACGTTTGAAGATTCAAGGCATCAAAACGAGATTTCAAGACAAAAGTGCCCATCATCAACATCCATCTCACCCAAGATGTTCGTTTTCAAATTACGAATCCAACAGAAGAAGAATCAACAAAAACGGATAAAGAATGAAGATTCTACGCCCGCCGGAAGATCCAAATGATTCGTACGCAATATCTGGAAATAGGAGACATATTTTTGGGATATCTTTACATCAAAGTCTTCGTTTTTAAATTACGAATCCAATGCAAAAAGAATCAACGCAAACGGATGAATAACGAAGAAGATACACACGAATTAAGCAACGCAGCGAAAGACGACGAACCGGGGCGGGTGACAGCCAGCCGCCACCGGCCAGCAGCCAGCCGCCGCCGGCCTGCTGGTGGGCGGCGCCAGCCTCCACCCCCCGTCTCTTTTCCGTTTTGTCGTCCTTGCGTGTACCCGGTGCACCACCTTTCGCTACTTTTCCGTACCCGGTGCACCACCTTTCGCTACTTTTTCGTACCCGGTGCACCACCTTTTACTCTTTTTCTAATGTGAGCCTAGGGATGCTAATGTGAGCCATATTTCACCTATAAATAGCAGCCCTAAGGCTTCATTTCCACACACCTTCCTAGCTTACTTTCTCACTCTAGAATTAAGCTACAACTTTCTCTCTCTACATTCTTTCTCTAGATTAATTTTAACTAGTATGGAAACTAGTTTAGAAGTTTAATTAGGAATAGAAGGAAAGTGTGTAACGCTTTGTAATCTTCGGAGTACGCTTGGAATTGTGTCAATTAATTTAAGTCTATTCTCTCCCGCATTTAATCCTGGTTCTTTCTATCCTTATCTATCTTAATTACTTACGTTTATATTGATTATGCTAGATTTAGTTATTGCCATGATTAGAGAATAGTACGCTTGTTGTGTTTGTTTGCGATGTAGTTAATTAATTATGGGATGATTTATAATTAAATAAATATCGGTAGTATCGCTTTGATCGTCTTATTGCATGTTCTTGTTTGATTGTTGCCTTAGGATCATCATAGTGGTAAAAATATAAACGGTCTTAATTATCGTAAAGCAATATGATGGCCCCTATTCGACTATTACTCGATATAGTACTAGAAACACTTCAAGGTGGAGTACAAATGTATGGAAGTCGAGGAACGACCGAAGGTAGTCATATTACAAAACGGTACAATATTGCGAAGTAATATGATGGCCCCTATTCGACTGTTATTCGATATAGTACTGGAAACACTTCAAGGTGGAGTACAAATGTATGGAAGTTGAGTAACGACCGAAGGTAGTTATATTACAGACTAATATATAAAATGAGAAACCTAGTTTAATTAATCTTTCTAAATAGACTTTTAAACTTCAAATTAATCTAATCGCCTTTCCATCAATAAACGTGATTACAACACCTTTTTAACGACGTCCAATTGAAAAGTAGTCAGTCATCTGTGTCAATATAATTTGTCAAAGGTATGAAACTATGGAACCGCAAGGCTACATGGGGGATTATCGTAGGACAAGACATGGCCAATGTTTGAAGCGGCGGAACAACTTTAAGTGAGGAACGCTGTGGATAATTAGGGGATTTATTGGGTAGTCTTAAGCAAGGGCTGGTTTAAAGTCACTAATGAACTTTTTAAATACATGAATCTGTTAGGATGACGAGGAATCATTATATGATTCGGTTATGTCTAGTACCTTAAGATTTTGTTCCCGTTCATATGAAAGTATTATTAAACCATAATTAAGATTTTGTTTATTATTCTAAATACTTTATGATGTTACCATAACCTAGCTCCCGGTGTGACATGCTAATGGGATTTTAATTAGTAGGGAATCTAGTGTTTACATCACGAGTATTCAAGATTAATAATTAACAAATATCTTTCAATACAGTTTCTTCAAACATCATCCCATTGCTTAATTAACGAAATCTCAGCAAACACTATCTTTATTTTATCTGCTTTATCTTTTATTTTTATTTTGCTTTTATTTATTTATTTGCCTAAGTTAGTTAATAGAAAAACCAAAACTCCCCCGCTATTTTATAAACCTTTCACTAGTTTGAAAGCCCTCATCTGCCACGCCTTAGTTTCAATTTAGTCGGTTTGAAGAACGACTCTAGGTCATACCTACCACTTGCTCACCCTTAGGATTAGCATTGTTAGGGAAAACTTAGGCCCCACAATTACAAATTTAAAACACTCCACTGATGCCCGCCGCCGGTAGCCGGTGCAACGACAAGGGTTGAAATCCTTATCGACCGCTGGTGGCGCATCATACTCCCTTGGGAGGACTTGAAGAAAATGCTCACCGATGAGTACTGCCCTAGTGAACAACTCCATAAGCTGGATGAGGAGTTCTGGCACTTGAAAATGCAGGGGACTGATATTGTTGGATACACCACCAGATTCCAACAACTTGCCATCCTTCACCCAGCTATGGTGAGTATTGAGCCCGAGAAAATCAAGAAATACATCCGTGGCCTTCCGGAACCTGTCCGGGGAAACGTCGCATCATCAAACCAAACCACTCTTCATGGCGCCATCCATCTGGCCCATGAACTTCTAGCCATGAACGAAGACTCTGAACCACCCACTTCTTCCTCCAACCACCTCAAAAGAAAGTGGTCCGACAACCACAACAACTCCCAAAATAAGAAAGTGGTCCGACACTATCAAAGCCTACAACTCAACCACCGAAACCAGACGGGGTTACACTGGAAACAAGCCCTACTGTTCCAAGTGCAACCGCCACTATGAAGGTCCTTGCGATCCCTATTGCAACAACTGCAAGAGGTACGACCACTTCACCAAGGACTGTAGATCCCCCGCCAACAACAATTATACCAACAACAACTCTAGCAACAACACCAGACTACACCGAGCCTGCTTTGAATGCGGAAATCCTGGACACTTTAGGAATGAGTGCCCGAAATTAATGAACAAGGGCAACAACAGCAACAATGCTAAAGGTAGAGCCTTTGTACTCAACTCTGGGGACGCCCGTCAGGACCCGAATGTGGTCACGGGCATGTTCCTCCTCAATAACTTAACTCCTTTCTTTCTATTTGATACTGGTGCTGATAGAAGCTTTATTTCTGATGAGTTTTGTCACCTGCTTGACATCACACCTATTGCTCTAGATGTTAAGTACACTGTAGAGTTAGTGTAGCACCCCCAAATTTGTAATGCAACGGAAGTCAACACGGGGTGCTACTAATCCAATATCATAACACATAATCACAAGAAAATGACCTCTAAATGAGACGTTTGTAGAAAATAGTTACATTTCATAGTAAATCATTTGAAAACATATTGTTTTTGATACAAAAGTTGTAATTTCCTAGAGTCCACGCGTAAGGCGGGAGATTCTATTACATAATCGTAATATACAAAAGATAATGCTAAGAATCTCCGTTAATGCAGTTAGGTTGAAATCATGCGACTCTAGCTATGTCCGAAGTAATCCTACTCCGTAAGCGTACCTGAGAATACATGCTAAAAAGGTCAACCCGAATGTTGGTGAATCTCACAGGTTTGTAGGTAATATCAGTTTTGAACACAAGTTTTTATTAGTGGTGCCCGCAGGTGTAAATCAAGTATTTGCAATCCTGCAAATGTATGTAAGTTTATACCGTTGCCATGAGGCTCATAATCGAAGCTTAACCCGTAAGTAATAAGTTGCCCCCGCGACATGCTCGAAACTGAGCAAGCATAAGTAACAAATAATAGTCGCCTGTTTATACAGAACGGTTCATGGTAGCGCTACTACCCCGGGCGGGGAGGTTCATTTCCCTAATGGATCCATTAACTATTGTTCGCGCTTAAGTCCATAACTAACGATGTATGATGGAGGGACTTCAGTAAATGGTAAGTAACTCATGCAATCCCGTATAGTAAAATCAGTAGTTCGGTACTTGTGTTCAAGAAAAGTAAGCAATGTATCTCACCCCGTAAGTAAAACAGTAAAAGTGGGGCTATAAGACTCACCTGAGTCTACCAAGTATGCTTGGCAAATCAAAAAAGTAGAGCGGATGTAAGTCCGTAAGGGTGTCGGGTGTAATCCCGTAGGTTGGTTCTCCGAACCCTACAACATTCTGGCGTCCGCAACGCACAAGGTTGTAAGTAAACAAGTAAATAAGTTGGTGTCTTAAAAGATCACCCATGCTAGTTGTCCACTCAATTAGGAAATGTCCAAGTATTTGTTTAGTAATCCGTTTGTAATTTGAAAACAAATATGGCCCGTTGGTGACGTTTTGTAATAATAATCTAAAGTGTTATTATTATATGTATCATTGTATCAGGTTTTATTATTTGTAAGTGTTCGATACTTAGTGTGAAAAGTATTTACAAGTTCCTGTATGACGGGGGTCCGGGGGCAGCGCCCCTGGTAGCGGGGTCCAAGGGGCGGCAGCCCCTGGCGGGGTCCAAGGGGCAGAGCCCCTGGCTGGGGTCGAGCTTTGGTAAAAATCTTTATTTCTACTACATTGCTTTGGTAAAAATCGCATCTGGAATTTAAAATCGGGAAAAATTGACCTAATCTGGCTGCGGACTGAAAAGGTGTTGCGAATTGAGTTTGCGGTGCGAGCTGAGTTCGGCTCATAAGGTAGTAGGCTGCGAACCAAGTTGGGTTCGCAACACAAGGTTCGCAAGTCAACTCGCAAGTCAACTCGCAGGTTGACTCGCAAGTCAACTCGCGAGTGGGTTCGGTTCGCAGTTGTAGTTCATTGTTTGGGTTCGCAAGTCGAGATCTCGGTTCGCCTCGCAGGACGAACTGGGATCTGGGATCTCAACTCGCATGACGAGCTGTTCGTATCTCAGGTTTTAAAAACGCATTTTGAGTCGGTTTTTGGGCAAATCTTCGTTGAGTAAACGTTCTAGCATGTAAATAAAAGCTTTACAAGTAATTTAAAAGGGTTTTAAAGCTTCTTACCAACAAAATCGAAAATGGGGAGAGTGAAGATGGAGATGATCTTGGTGCTTGTTCTTGATGATGATGATGAGCGATTTGATGGTGATGTTTTTGCCAAATCCAAGAGGAAGAGAGGGAGAGATTTGAGAGAGTTTGAGGTATGGGTGTGTGTGAAAAGTGAAGTGAAATGGGGAAAAATTAGATAAAAGAGGGGGGATGGGTCATGGGTCGGTTGGGTTGGGCTCGCGGGTTTGAGCTGACCCAACTTAAATCTTGGGCTCGCGTTTTGTGTTTCCGAATATCGTGTTATGTCTCGTAGTCGGTTAATCCCCGTAGTCGTTTAATCGCAAAATCTTTTTAAGATTTATAAATATGTTAATGTATATCCGAAATATTTTAACCGAAGTATTTTATCAAAATACTTTATTTCAAGTTATAGAATTATAAAAATATACTTTTTAATCGCTCGTTGGGGTGCGTTTCGTGCAGTTTCGTCGTGTAGTTCGTGTTTTAGAAAGTACGAAATTTGTGTAATATATTATCGTAATATATTATAGTAAATAATGTTTGTTTGGATAATTCCACATTATTTATAAGTTTTATCACCAACGTCCATGTTAAATAAAGTCAGACCTCGTCCGGTTCATAAGTGTACGATCTAAACAAATCGCGTATGCGTGTATGTAATTACACAAAGTATCACGTATATTTAGATTAACACAAAACTAAGTACACGTAATTACAAGTAGTTTAAGCACTAATTACAGTCTTAATTTGGCGGGTGTCACATTCTCCCCTTGTTAAGAGAATTTCGTCCCGAAATTAAGCTCAAGTCATATGAGTAGAGTCTTTGAATAGGTGTGGGTATTTCAGTCTCATTTGGTCTTCCCGTTCCCAAGTAAATTCAGGACCACGTCTAGAATTCCATCTGACCTTTACGATGGGAATATGACTCTGTTTCAGTTGTTTGACCTCGCGGTCCATGATTTCCATAGGTTCCTCGACAAAATGAAGTTAATCATCGATTTGTATTTCGTCGAGCGGTACAATCAGTGTCTCATCAGACAGACATTTCTTCAAGTTAGAAATGTGAAAGGTAGGATGCACGCTACTAAGTTCGGTAGGTAGCTGCAGTCGATACGCCACTGGACCAATTCTCTCGAGAATTTTAAACGGTCCAATGTACCTAGGGTTCAGTTTTCCTCGTTTTCTGAATCGAATGACACCTTTCCACGGTGCCACCTTAAGAAGTACCTTGTCCCCAACCTGGAACTTAAGGTGTTTGTGTCTCACGTCAGCATAACTTTTCTGATGATCACGTGCAGCTTACAGCTGGTTTTGGATACCAACGATCTTCTCGGTGGTTTCGTGAATGATTTCTGGACCAGTGAGTTGGGTATCTCCCACCTCAGTCCAGCAGATAGGTGATCAACACTTACGTCCGTAGAGTGCCTCGAAAGGTCAGCCTTAATGCTGGTACGTAGCATATCCTCCAGTGTTTGAATAGTTCGTTCGTTTTGGCCATCAGTTTGCGGGTGATAAGCAGTACTCATATCCAGACGAGTACCGAGAGATTTTTGTAATGATTTCAAAAAGCTGGAAGTAAAATGAATGTCCCTATCCGAGATGATCGAGATAGGTACACCGTGTCGTGAAACAATTTCTTTGATGTAGATGAGAGCCAAACGCTCCATCTTGTGAGTTTCCTTGATGGCAAGAAAATGGGCAGATTTTGTGAGACGGTCTACAATCACCCAAATAGTATCGCAACTGACGGCGCCCAAACGGTCAGTCGGGTTTTTACCCCGTCGTTGGACCGTCCGTCGGAGCGCGCGTCGGTTGAGTTTTAAAATTTATAAAGAGCTGGGGACTCAATTTATAAGTACTACCTATCACACAGGGTGAGTAAGCAGTAAGTATAACTCGAGGTCGTTCTTAAATCGGAGCGAATTGAAACGAAGTGATGCCAAAGATAGAGCTTTGCTTTTAGGATGGGTTTTGTGCAGATAGGTAGGTTTTGGGGGTTTTCTATTTTAATTAACTAATTAACTAAAGACAGGAAAAGTAAATAAGATAGAGTAGAATCGGTAGCTAGGTAGACAGATAGAGAATTGCGGCGGTTGAAACTTCAATAATCAGTTGCGGGGATGATGCTTATTATAAAGATAATTGGGGACATTTTTAGTTAATAAACAGATGCATTATGGGTGTAAACACTAGGACCCTACTCATTCTAGTTAAGTACCAGAATTAGTATGTCACGAGACCTAGGCTATCGTGATTCTGATCAGAACAGGCTGCTCAACCCCCCACACTGTCTTTTTGGACAAGTGACCCTTCAAGGGTGCAGGAATAAGGTAACAGACTGCCACTTGGGTTATTCTGACCGTTCTTAACACCTAAATGTAAATGCCATTTCCTAAATATGTTCAGATTATTAACTTGCTATTCTAAACTATCAGTTTTGTAGAGTCTGGGGGTTTTAAGAACTCCGAACCACTGCTGGGTTTGACTTTCATCTCCAAACTCATTCCTTACATTTTATTAGTTCAACTACTTCTGTCATGATCTAGCCTCTCCTTTGCAATCAGTCATTCAGCCCTAGGAACACCAGCGGGGTACAATGCATACTCCTTCCACAGTGTACTAACCTAGGAACCGTTTACGATGTACCGCACTTAGATAATTCCACAGATTCGTGTAACTGAGGATGTATTTACGGTGTACTATGATGTTTCCACAGCTTTCCATCCCTAGGTACATATACGGTGTATACTATCGAAGTGTTTCCATAGCTTCAGTTACAGGGGTAGCCAGACGGTGTACTGTGCACTTCCACAGCTATATTGGTTTCTAGGCCATATTCTAGGGTCTCTAGGTAATCCACAGTGTCGGCACAAACGGCTTTTTTCGGAGCTTCCACGTTGTACTCCACCAGTGGTGTTTCCAAAGCTATACTCAGTACTTCAGCCGAATTACAGTGACAAACACGGCTTCTTTACTATAACACAGATAACTTCCTACTGTACCTAGAGTTGATCAGGTTCTAAGCCTAAAGTAGTAGTCACGCGAAGGACTGGAAAGGGTGATCCATAGCTAAGTCTAGATGCATGATAAGTTTAGACATAACAAATATAATAATTCCCAATTATATAATTTTAAAGATTAATTCAACATCATCCCTACTTCTAACTATCTACATTTCAACAACCGCAACAGCATACTACTCAATAAACATGGCAATAACAGTAACATACATCATACAAGCAGGCAGAAATAATTCGGACATAGTATAAGTATGAAAAGAGAGATATCACCAGTAAAATTGAGCAGAGTAACAGCTGAAAAGAAAAGGCAGAGTCTTGCACCAAGAATGCTTCTTATTACACCGTGATTACAATACCAGCTTTTCTCTCTCTCTACTGCTAACCAACTCACTATCTAACTCTCTCTCTAGAGAGAGAAACTCTAGAGAGAGAAACTATCTAAACTATTCTAGAGAGAGACTAAAAATATAAAAATATAAGAAAACGAAGAATTGAAGTGTGTTGAATGAGATGTATGTTGTCAAGTGTGTTGAAATGATGAAATGAGGCTAGTATTTATAGAGAACGCACAACCGTATCCGTAGACCGTATCCAAACCTCAAAATGCACAACCGTATCGCAAGGGCAAATAAAAATCATATTTTTATCACCCAAACGCACGATACGGCTGAGTTAGGGTGAATACGGGTGAACTGGACCGTATACGGCTGCGCGTTGGGTGAATACGGCTGAACTGGACCGTATACGGCTGTGCATAGGCCGTATACGGCCTGCACAGACCGTATACGGTCTAGGTCCAGCCGTATACGGCCTGGACCAGCCGTATACGGCCTGGTTCAGCCGTATCTTGGCCTCTCGGTTTCCCGTTTCTTCATTCGGGCGTAACTTCTTCGTCGTTTATCCGTTTTGAGCGTTCTTTATACCCACGCGTTCGTATTTTCCTAACGAAGAGAATGACATAAGTTAGAGGTCATAACTTGAAGCGTAGCTTAAAGTGCATTGAAATGCGTGAACGGTGGTGTGATAAAGCAGTTTTGCCCGGTTTCTTATGTTTTTCATGCCATTTTTAGTGATTTTTCCAACATCGACTCCGTTTTGACTTAGTTAACAAAACTTTATGAATAATGTCTTTTTAAGTATGTTTTTGTTAACTTTGTGCCTAAAATGTGGAAGATAACGTACGTAAAAACATGACTTTTTACGTGTTATCAAATATCTCACACTTAGACTTTTGCTTGTCCTCAAGCAAACTTTAAAATTCTCACCTGCTATAAAGGTTTGAAAAAAATCGGTTTTTTGGGCTTTGACAAGAAATAACATGAGATTTTTACTTAGTCAGAGACCAAGAAAACCTTTTTAGAAAGCAAGCATCATTAAGATAACCCTCCCTTAATCCTGAAATGTCAACCTTGGCATACTTTCACAATTCTCGATGGATATTGTACATGACTAGGCGATCTCACAAAGGTGGTCACTCAATTCACTCAGAGTGTATCGGGTTTCCTATCATTCTAATCAAACAAAATCGCTCATAAAGCCAGTCATGCATTGCTTCTCATCATAGGCTTGATCAAGAATCGGATCTCCACCACTTTCAATGAGGACGGTGCTAATCATCCCAGGACATTCGAAATGGGTTGTAATGGTCGGTGAGGGTTGAGTGGTATGGATAGGTGGGAGTTTTTTAGTTTAAAATAGGGGGTTTGCTTATCTTTAAGAACTTTAAACCTTTTGGGAAAACATTACTTTAAACACCTTTTTAATGAAAACGGAAACGGGTAAATGGCAAGGGAAGAAGATAGCTATTTGACTTCTATCTTTTTGAAAATACTCGGGAGAGTTTATATCTTTTATAAGAACGGGAATTTTTCAAGAGATTCGAAGCACTTAGCTTTATTCTATTTTCTTTTCTTTTCTTTTGCTTCTATTTTTGGACTTTTCTAGGGATTTTTATTTTGTTTCTTTCTTTTGCCCTTTTTGAAATCCTTTTCTTTCTTTCATCTTTTTCATCCTTCTGATGACTTTGCATTTACTTGGTGTCAATTTTTCACACCATAAACTTTTTCAACTCTTGATTTTCATCAGGGGAACGCACACGAGACAGTTTTGAGTAAACACCAGTATTTGTGATTTGGAGTGAAAGCAAAAAGGATAATTAAAATAAAATTTCCCACAAGCTTAAAATTTATAAGATAAGATTTTTGGTGGGTGTGGAATAAGTGGGTTCAAATTTTTGGGTTTTGAAAGAAACGAATAGGCTAAGGCTCAACAGGGTTTTCTAGGCGGATCATCAACACTAAAAGTAAGTGTTGGAAGGGTTTTTGGGCTTGAAGAGATATGATGAAAAGGGTTTATATCCTAAGGAATGTCAAGGTCCTTTGACTGCACCTTCACCGCGTACGGTGCCCATTGGTATGGTCTCGAAGCGTATACCAAGAGCAAGTTCTAACTTAAAGCACATGCATCGGCACACACATCAAATGAAAAAGTGAAGCATTAAAGATGAATGCTTTTATTGGGCTCAAATACCTCACTGCAATAGGGTTGTATGTGCCTAGCCGTGCGATGCTCTTAGATTAACATTCCATTTTTTAAGGAAATCGTATCTTAACTTATTTTACTTTCCAAAGCAGTTTAATTAATTTCTGAAAAATTTATTTTTCTCAAGATTATTTAGAGTCAGAAAATTTTAAAAATTTTAACAAAAATGAGTTTTTATGAAAATTAAGCCAACTGAATGAGTAGCACCACCACTGTCGAAGTTAAGCTTATGATTTTGAAAAAAATGTTTTCTAAAATTTTAGCAAGAATGAGGTTTTTAGGGAAAATTTTAAGCTAACTGAATGAGTGGCATCTCCAATGTCGAAGTTAAGCTTATTTTTGGAAAGTTATACTTTGGACAAGCAATTGAAGTCAAAGAATACGGTATAACATACCGTGTATCCCACACTTAGAGGAACATTGTCCCTAATGTTCTCAAACTAAGTTTAAAATTCTTGGGAAGGAATCCCACACTTAGAGTTTGAAAATATTTTGGAACCCTATTTCTAAGTTGATTTGATTTATGTGGGATTTAGAATCCCACACTTAGAATGATGGTATAACGGCGAGTTATAGATGATGATGGAAAATCACTAAGGAATGGAAAAGAAAAACTCCCCTAGAAAGGACTGAGATGTGTGAATGAAGATTCTGATTTAGATGTGTAGGTCGGTCAGCTTGTGTCAGGATCTTTGCGTGATTCGTGCGTCATCTCGGTTTCTTCTCGGGGAACTTTCATACTTTTTACTCTCTCTTTTATTGCAAGTAATCTAAAAACTAACTAAGAAAAGCATAAAATAAGTAAATGATAGATAAACGATAAGATAGGATAGATAGATGGGTCCAACCAGATTACAGGTTGGAACCCAAATAGTTCATGCAGCAACAGTCAAATACAGTAATCCCAAATATCAGTAATAATAATAATAAGTGATACAGTTATCCAACACAAATGAAAATAAAATCTGATAAGATCAAGGGTGAGAAGGATCCTGGTCGGATGGTGGTCCGTGAGCTGGAGGTGGCATGGAGTTGTAAGGTGCATGACGGGAGGCAGAGTGCTGTCCACTGGATAACCTGCGGGAGACTGATGCTGAAGATGAACTACGTTGCCTGCCGGATGTTGGTGGCTGGATCGGGTACAAATGGAAGTTGGGATCTAGTCCCATCTCTGCAACCTCATATGATCCTAAGGAGGCACCATGCATCGGGTACGGTGGAAGCTCAGCAGAAGGAACTGGGTTGCTTTAAAGCATCCCTGTGAATCCTGAAAAAGTAGGCACAATAGTAGCAGTAGTCATATCAGGCAGATAATCAGTCTACACCGGTACCTGGTCATCAACCTGCATGTCCTGTCTGAAACCTGACTGAGGTGAGTCTGTCTCTGAAGATGTGTCTGATGTGGCTGACTCAGCTGGTCTCGGACGGGTCATGGTACGGGAAGATGGCTGTCCAATATGTGGGATATGCGGCTCATGTGGTGTCGCAGTGTGCACAGAGAAAACCGGCTCAGCTGCAGGAGTAGTCCTGGTACGGCGGGCTCGAGGAATCTCCATGTGCACAGTGCGAGTGGAGGATGTGGGTGGTATGGAGGTGTAGGGAACGGTGGTAGTGGGTGGCATCATGGCAAATGGATGTAGTGGCATGGTGTGGTAGTTGGGTGGTCGTGGGCCGCATACCCATGTAGGACGTGTAGGTTATGGGAATCCAAACTCAGTAGCTAAATATGTGTCCTGTGTGTAATGTGAGTTAAGCATACCCAATATACCATACATGAGCTCGGATGATACCGGATCTCCCCAACCAAACTCTCGAACATGCGGTATTAGTGGACTTTGAGCCTCAGCAGCCGCTGTCTCACCTTCCTCTCGCTCATGAGCAACAGCGGTCCTAGGCTGTCGGTGGACCATGCTGTCATCGAACTCAAACCTAACACTCTTGCTCCTCGGGGGCCTCATTCGAACTCCCGGAATGATATCACCATCCTTCCATCTTATCTGCCCATCAGCATCTTTCTCTAGCAACCAAACCCTAACCATATAGTTAATGTCATATGGCTTAGATACCCTGTTTGCTACTGGTGTCAGGTTACCAATCACCTCCTCAGTCAACAGCCCCATTCTCCTAACTAACTTAGTGATTATCGCTCCCATATATGCAAACTCTGACTCGGTGTACCCCGACTCAGTAAGGATTCTATCAGCAACCAAATAAGCAACATTAACGTGTTCCTGCTCTATAATGCTCTTGATGATCTGCAAGTCCTTTACCCCAACAGCTCCCTTAGTCTTCCTCTTTCCTCGAATGCTGCAAGCGATGAGGTTGTGGAGAACTTGGTAGTGCTTATCAAGAAATGAAGTGGCCTTGACATTGGACTGGAACTGATTTCCAGTCAATTCTTGCCAAATAGCAGTGTGGTCTCGCTGTTTTACCTCAGTGTTTGCCTTCAGGAAGAAAGGAGTGGTAACTTGATACTCAGTGTACAATTCAAGATGTTTGGCAAAGGTTGCTAATGACATGTGGTGAGGATTTCCCATGAAGTTGAATCTAATCATTCGGTCATCATTTAGCTTATCAATCGTTTTGTCGAACTGGAAGGATACCATAAACTCAGCAACTAACTCTTGATAAACATTTTCTTTAATCTCAAATAGATTCCTCCATGCGCGCAGATGTCGCTTCCCTTCCTTAAACATTATCAAATTTTCAAACCCTTCCTTTAAACCGATTTGCTCCAAATCCTCCCATACTAAGTACCTATTTTCTCCCAACTGATGTGTTAGCCATGTCTGATACCTTTCCCGTTTCTCTGGGTCCTTGACGGATTTTCTGATATACCGGGGAAAATTAGTCATCTGAAAAATAAGAGAAAACGAGAACATAGTGAATTACCAGGAATAATTGCTTGACTAAATCATATTCCCAATTTTGAATAAAAATTCGAAATGTGGGCTTTAGAATATGAGCAGTCCCAATAACCTGTAATAGCTAAATAATACCACCAAACTCAATTTTCAATCACCACAAGAAACTTTGGTTTACAATAATAGGCTATTAGGTCTTAATGGTTTTTACAAGAAAAGTCAAAGACTTATTTAACCATAACAAGCATGTATGATGAAGAGTTAAATCTTAATCATGTAATTACCTTATCATGGCAAGTATAACCTATTACCGCATGCAAACAAACCATGATATTTAAACAAGTATATAGCAATTTTGACCATATCATGCAAGTATTGCAACAAAGCTTCTTTAGTTGATAAAAGTGTTACTTGATTGTATCTTTTAAGTAATTATGGTATTCTTTTAAGTAGATACTATTTTAAAGTTTAAAAGTAGTTAATTTAGGAAAATATAGTATCTATTTAAGATTTACCATAACACTTTCAAAGATACAATTTTACAACACCACCTTGACGTTTTAACTAGAATGGTTACTAGTATTACTAAAGATTAAGCATTTTGACTTTTAAAGTCAACATTACCAAAGTAAGGTTTCCTTTTTGTCATTTGCCAAATCTATCATAATACTAACTTGCATTAGCAAATCAAAGTAAGGCATTAGCATCTACTTAAATTAAAACATCATTTTATCAAAGGTTTTGTTTCAAAATGGTGATGTTTCAACAAAAGTCAACTTTCCATGCTTACTTTAATTTGCTAACTTGACCATATTACGCATTTAACCACAAATGAAGCAAATGAATAAGCTATACTAATCATATTTAGCAATAATCAATCAACAATCAACTTATCATAAGCAATTTAATCATTAATTAGCCAAAATGGGTTTACTAGTCACAAAAGTCAAATATAGTCAACTTTCCAAAGTCAAACATCAAATTGCTTCAATCTAAGAAGTAATGCTAGTTCCTACATCATCCTATATCATCACTAAGCAAGAATCAAAGTTCAATTTCGCAATGTAAAGCACAAATCATCAAAAACTAACTTGAAACCCTAGGTTAACAAAGTTAGAGAATTTTGGTATTTTAAGCTTGGATCTTACCTTAATGAAGATGCAATGATGTTAGATGACATAAAAGTGACCTAGAAATGAAGGTTTGAAGCCTGGTTTGGTTAACAATGGTGGAAAATGGTGGGTTTGGGATGGTGGTGATGGGAGCCGCGGCCAAGGGAGAAGAAGGAGGGGGAAAAAAATGTTTTTGTGGTTTTGACTTTGTTTGACCAATTTTTACCCCTTTTTATTTACTTCTCCTTTTTACCATTTGTGTATAAATAACCTTTTAAATATAATTACTAGGTATTTTGGGTAATTAAAAACCTTAGCCAAATATTTTAGCAAAAGTCTAAAATTTGGTATTTGACTGTGCGCAACAAAAGATTGTTTTATTAAAATGCAAGGAAAACTATTTAACTAGATAAAAATAAACAATATTTTTGGTTTAAAATTTTGACTCTTTAAAAATCTAAGCAATTTAAAACTTTATAAAATATTTTGATTTAAAATTTTCAAGTTTTTAGAAACTGCGCAGATTTTGCGGAGACAAAGATTTTAAAAAGGGTTTTCTTTTTTTTTCTTTTTTTTTTCTAAAACAAATTAAACCATTAACTAAACTAACTTATTTTTATCCTAAGAAAATTATTTTAAAGACCTAATTAAAAATTTCGGTTGCCTCCCAAAAAGCGCTTGTTTCAAGTCTGTAGCTCGACTATTGTTCCAAATCTATTTAAAGGGGATTGCTTGAAAGCAATCTTGAAGTATAGCGAGGAATAAAATCACAGTTTAGAATGTTAATGACATAATCAACTAGCTTGGCAGGGTGTAATGAAAAAATTTTGAATTCGCTAAGAATCCTACATTCTTTCTGGCCTAATTCTAGCAGATTGTTAACAAACTTATTAAATTCCTTTCTAACTTTCTTTTTACTTGAAATTCCTATTCGCATACCGCGGTCTATATTATTACGATCGTGAAGAAGATTTTCTAAAATTCTCTGAAACCTAAGTTCCTCTTTTGAGTCGGGATCTCCATTTGTAGTTTGCACTGCAATGGTGATATCCCAAATTAAAGATTTTTGAGAAACGGTAAAAGGGAATTTGGATTGATCGAACAACGAAGCGAGTTTAACGTGAATATCTTTTCTTTCAGCAAAGAAAACGGCTTCTATCTTGTCGTCGTCAGCTCCAGGAAATATTTCTTGCAACTTGGTGATTATATAAGCGGCGGGATCTACGAAGAATGGAATTTTTCCAGAAATTACGAGAGTGATCGAAGGATCTTTAGAAGTTAATAGCTCAAGCTCTTTTATCATTGCTGCAACATAACGATTAATCATGGTTTGTGAAACTGATGGATAATCGGTGCAAGCAAATAGATCCATGAGGCGATCTATTTCTGATAATAGCTTTCGCTCTTGCTCTCGATATCGAGTGAAGATACCATCTTCCTTTTGGATCGGAAGACAGTAGATGGTTTTTCTTTGCTCGACTGAGTAAGGAAAATCAGATATATTTAAGTGTAAGGCAAATGCCTTACACGCACCTAACCTCTTATCAGGGTCAAAAGAATAACCAACGTATCGGATTTCATTACCTTCTGAATCTTTCGGTATCTCCTTATCAACAGCACGATAGATGGTGTATGAAGGTTCAAAAGTTGGTGATTTTGGAAGATGTTCATGAATATCCTCATTCCTTATGGGGATTCGTTCTTCATTAGATGAGGAATGAAAGGATTGAGTGTTTTCAGGAATATTATCGGCAAAATCAGGGAACCTAGGGATATTTTCTAAGGAATATTTAATCTCGGGCACAGGTAAAACCTGATAGCTTGGAATGCTAGAAGCAGAAGTTGAGATCTTCTGTTGAGATTTATGGGTTCCTAAGTCAAGATCTAAGAATTTCCCTAAGGTTCTAGAATCGTCGTCTGGGCTAGCGGAGGCTTCTTCCGGTGATGAGTGGAAGTCGGATTTCAACTCTGGTTCCAAGTGGTCGAAGAACTCAGCATCGTCCATAGCCATCATTTCTTCAATCGTCTTGGAGGCGGAAAGAGAAATGGGACAGGAAGGCGGCGAATCGTAGAAAGATATTTTTGGATTTTTCATTTTATTTTAAACTAAGATAATTTATTCTAAGAAAAGTAACTTTCGAATAGGTTAAGGACAACCTATACGAAAAGGATCTCCTAATTGCTTATTCTATCTAAGGCGGATTCAGAATCGTAACGCTCTACGATCCCCGGCAGCGGCGCCAAAAACTTGACGGCGCCCAAACGGTCAGTCGGGTTTTTACCCCGTCGTTGGACCGTCCGTCGGAGCGCGCGTCGGTTGAGTTTTAAAATTTATAAAGAGCTGGGGACTCAATTTATAAGTACTACCTATCACACAGGGTGAGTAAGCAGTAAGTATAACTCGAGGTCGTTCTTAAATCGAAGCGAATTGAAACGAAGTGATGCCAAAGATAGAGCTTTGCTTTTAGGATGGGTTTTGTGCAGATAGGTAGGTTTTGGGGGTTTTCTATTTTAATTAACTAATTAACTAAAGACAGGAAAAGTAAATAAGATATAGTAGAATCGGTAGCTAGGTAGACAGATAGAGAATTGCGGCGGTTGAAACTTCAATAATCAGTTGCGGGGATGATGCTTATTATAAAGATAATTGGGGACATTTTTAGTTAATAAACAGATGCATTATGGGTGTAAACACTAGGACCCTACTCATTCTAGTTAAGTACCAGAATTAGTATGTCACGAGACCTAGGCTATCGTGATTCTGATCAGAACAGGCTGCTCAACCCCCCGCACTGTCTTTTTGGACAAGTGACCCTTCAAGGGTGCAGGAATAAGGTAACAGACTGCCACTTGGGTTATTCTGACCGTTCTTAACACCTAAATGTAAATGCCATTTCCTAAATATGTTCAGATTATTAACTTGCTATTCTAAACTATCAGTTTTGTAGAGTCTGGGGGTTTTAAGAACTCCGAACCACTGCTGGGTTTGACTTTCATCTCCAGACTCATTCCTTACGTTTTATTAGTTCAACTACTTCTGTCATGATCTAGCCTCTCCTTTGCAATCAGTCATTCAGCCCTAGGAACACCAGCGGGGTACAATGCATACTCCTTCCACAGTGTACTAACCTAGGAACCGTTTACAATGTACCGCACTTAGATAATTCCACAGATTCGTGTAACCGAGGATGTATTTACGGTGTACTATGATGTTTCCACAGCTTTCCATCCCTAGGTACATATACGGTGTATACTATCGAAGTGTTTCCATAGCTTCAGTTACAGGGGTAGCCAGACGGTGTACTGTGCACTTCCACAGCTATATTGGTTTCTAGGCCATATTCTAGGGTCTCTAGGTAATCCACAGTGTCGACACAAACGGCTTTTTCCGGAGCTTCCACGTTGTACTCCACCAGTGGTGTTTCTAAAGCTATACTCAGTACTTCAGCCGAATTACAGTGACAAACACGGCTTCTTTACTATAACACAGATAACTTCCTACTGTACCTAGAGTTGATCAGGTTCTAAGCCTAAAGTAGTAGTCACGCGAAGGACTGGAAAGGGTGATCCATAGCTAAGTCTAGATGCATGATAAGTTTAGACATAACAAATATAATAATTCCCAATTATATAATTTTAAAGATTAATTCAACATCATCCCTACTTCTAACTATCTACATTTCAACAACCGCAACAGCATACTACTCAATAAACATGGCAATAACAGTAACATACATCATACAAACAGGCAGAAATAATTCGGACATAGTATAAGTATGAAAAGAG
>OY730192.1:87543836-87623822 GCA_963422505.1 Pseudognaphalium luteoalbum | reverse complement strand
AGTATTTATAGAGAACGCACAACCGTATCCGTAGACCGTATCCAAACCTCAAAATGCACAACCGTATCGCAAGGGCAAATAAAAATCAGATTTTTATCACCCAAACGCACGATACGGCTGAGTTAGGGTGAATACGGGTGAACTGGACCGTATACGGCTGCGCGTTGGGTGAATACGGCTGAACTGGACCGTATACGGCTGTGCATAGGCCGTATACGGCCTGCACAGACCGTATACGGTCTAGGTCTAGCCGTATACGGCCTAGACCAACCGTATACGGCCTGGTTTAGCCGTATCTTGGCCTCTCGGTTTCCCGTTTCTTCATTCGGGCGTAACTTTTTCGTCGTTTATCCGTTTTGAGCGTTCTTTATACCCACGCGTTCGTATTTTCCTAACGAAGAGAATGACATAAGTTAGAGGTCATAACTTGAAGCGTAGCTTAAAGTGCATTGAAATGCATGAACGGTGGTGTGATAAAGTAGTTTTGCCCGGTTTCTTATGTTTTTCATGCCATTTTTAGTGATTTTTCCAACATCGACTTCGTTTTGACTTAGTTAACAAAACTTTATGAATAATGTCTTTTTAAGTATTTTTTTGTTAACTTTGTGCCTAAAATGTGGAAGATAACGTACGTAAAAACATGACTTTTTATGTGTTATCAGCAACCGCTCGAAGTTTTCGGTAGTTTGTTAATAAAGTCCATGGAAATTTGCTCCCATTTCCATTGAGGGATTTCAGGTTGTTGGAGCAATCCCGAGGGTCTTTGGTGTTCGGCCTTGACCTTGAAACAAGTTAAGCATTTACTGACGTACATGGCGATGTCAGCTTTCACGTTAGGCCACCAATACAATCCTTTGACGTCGTGATACATCTTGTCAGAACCAGGATGTATAGAGTATCGAGATTTGTGAGCTTCAGCCATCACCAAATCTCGCAAGTTTCCGAATTTGGGTAACCATACCCGGTTAGAGAAGTACCGAGTTTCATCAGGTTTGATTTCAAATTGTTTATCCATTCCTCGCAAGGCTTCATTGATGATGTTTTCTGGTTTGAGTGCTTCGAGTTGAGCGGCAAGAACTTGGGTGATGAGATCGTTGTGGATGGTAATACTTAGGGCTCAGACTCGAAGGGGTTTCACTCGTTCTTTTCGGCTTAAGGCATCGGCAACTACGTTCTCCTTGCCTGGATGGTATTTGATTTCGCAGTCGTAGTCACTAAGTAACTCGACCCAACGATGTTGCCTCATGTTTAGATCCTTCTGTCGAATATGTGTTGGAGGCTTTTGTGATCGGTAAAGATAGTACTTTTCATACCGTAGAGGTAATGTCTTCATATTTTCAGAGCGAATACCACGACACCTAATTCTAGGTCGTGTGTCGTATAGTTTTTCTCATGAATTTTCAGTTGTCGTGAGGCATAGGCAATGACTTTCTCCCGTTGCATTAACACGCAACCAAGTCCTTGGTGTGAGGCGTCGCAGTAAACTACGAAGTCATCGGTGCCTTCGAGTAAGGACAGGATTGGTACACTGCAGAGTTTGTGTTTCGGTAGCTGGAAAGCTGACTCTTGTTTGTCGGTCCAATCGAATTTCTTATCTTTCTGAGTCAGTGTCGTTAGAGGAACAACTATTTTTGAAAAGTTCTCAATGAATCGACGGTAGTACCCAGCGAGACCTAAGAATTGTCTCAATTTGGTTGGAGTGGTCGGTGACTCCCAGCCCTTGATTGCTTCAATCTTGGCGGGATCAACATGGATTCCCTGGCTGTCAATGACGTGACCAAGGAATTGAACGGTTTGAATCCAGAACTTACACTTAGAGAATTTGGCATATAACTCTTCGTGTTTGAGAAGTTCCAAAATGGTTTTCAGATGCTGAGCATGTTCCTGCTCATCGCAAGAGTAGATCAGAATGTCATCAATGAACACAATGAAAAACTTGTCAAAATATGGTTTGCACACCCGGTTCATAAGGTCCATGAATATTGTTGGTGCGTTGGTTAAACCGAATGGCATCACTTGGAATTCGTAATGCCCATAGCGTGTTCGAAAGCTATTTTTGGAATATCATCATCACGAACTCGGAGTTGGTGATAACCTGACCATAGGTCGATTTTTGAGTAAACACTTGATCCCTGAAGTTGGTCGAATTAGGAAGTGGATACCGATTCTTTATGGTTAGCTTATTCAACTCTCGGTAATAGATACACATGCGGAATGATCCATCTTTCTTTTTCACGAATAAGACCGGAGCTCCCCAAGGCGAGGAACTTGGTTGAATGAATCCTCTATCCAGGAGTTCCAGTAATTGGTTAGACAACTCCTGCATTTCGGAAGGTGCTAAACGATACGGAGCTCGTGCCACGGGTGCAGCTCCTGGCACAAGTTCGATTTGGAATTCGATTTGTCTGGGTGGCAGAAGTCCAGGCAAGTCCTCAGGAAAGACTTCCGGGAAATCCCGCACGATAGACACATCCTCAAGTCGTTTCTCCTCTGACTTTTTCCTGGTGACATGTGCGAGGATGGCTTGATATCCCTTTCGTAGGTATTTTCTAGTTTTCATGCACGATACAATATTCAGATTCTGTCTACCGGTCTCCCCTTGTAGGACTAAGGTTCCACCGGAGATGAGAGGTATACGAACGAGTTTGTCATAACAGACGATTTCAGCTCGGTGCTTGGATAACCACTCCATACCGACGATAATGTCAAAGCTGTCGATCTCTACATGTATCAAATCAATGGAAAAGAGTTCACTCAAGAGGTTTAGTGTACAATCACGTATAATGCTATCAGTCTCAATCAGATTGTCGTTAGCTAGCTCTACAATGTACTTAGCATCTAAGACAGTAGGAGTGGTGTCAAGCAAAGGGCTAAATTTCTCAGAAATGAAGCTTCTATCGGCACCGGTATCAAATAATACCGAAGCAGTAAGGTTGTTGAGAAGGAACGTACCTGTTACAACATTCGGGTCTTGTCTGGCTTCCCTAGCCTTGATAACGAATGCTCTGTCGCGAGCAGGGTTGTTGTTTTTCAGCTTAGGGCAATCACTCTTGAAATGCCTAGAATTTCCGCACCCAAAGCAGGTCTTTGGTGCGTTGGTGTTAGGGGTAGGAATGTTGGCTCGAAAATCCTTAGCTAGGTGTCCGAACCGTTTGCATTTGGTGCAAGGGCAAGAACCGTCATGATGGTGGTTGCATCTGGAATAGTAGAGCTTGTTCCCGATATACCCTTTCTTTTCTGCAGACCCTGATGAATAAGCCTTAACAGACTCGGGCTTTTTGTTGGTGGTTTGGTTGGATGAGTTGGGATTTCCTTCCCACTTGTGTTTTTTATTTCCAGAAGATGAAGATATGGTTCCACGGCGGATAGAGTTTGCCGTCAGTTCATGAGCCATACGAATGGCGCTCTGAATAGTTCCCGACTTGGATGAAGTCACTAGGTCTTGAATCCTATCGGGGAGTCCATCGACATATCTCTCGATCCTCTTGTACTCAGGATCAACCATGGATGGGCACAGAAGTGCCAGTTGGTGAAAACAGTTGGTGTAACCCGTGATGTCATCACCCTGCATCTTGTGGTTCCAAATTTCTACTTCTGGTTGTTTCAATTCCTCCCTGGGACAATACTCGCCCCTCAGCATCTTTTTCAATTCCTCCCACGGGAGTTTGAAAGCAGTAGCAATGCCCGCGGTCTGGGCATAGGTGTTCCACAGGTAATGGCGCTGTCAGAAAAAGTGCAGGTGGAGAACTTGACCTTGTCCTCCTCGGTGCAGTTGCAGATAAGGAATACGGATTCTATTTTCTCGATCCAACGTACTAGACCAATCGCCCCTTCAGTACCCTTAAACTCCAAGGGTCCACAACTTCTGAAATCCTTGTAGGTGCAAGGTTTGGTAGTAGGAGTGGGGGTGGTGTTTGTAAAAATACTTAAACATATCAACCAAATCGTAGTAATTTGGACATTCTAGTTGGACAAACAACTACAAGGGTGATCTTTGAGATACCCAATCATGTTTATAACCATCACGTGTCGTGGACACCCTCAGGTTACGAGTCTTCGGACAATCACTAATTGGCTAATCAACTCACGTTTATTGATTAAACGCTTCAAGACTCAGGTGAGTCTCATGGCCCCTCTTTTACTGTTTTTACTCAGGGGTGTGATTCATTGCTTATTTTTAACATGTGAACGCAAGTACAAACATTTTCATATACTACATGAGTTTTACATAACTAATCATTTCAATGTCCTCCATCAGCATAGTTTGGTAATACGTTGTAGCGTGAATATTAGTATATGATATCATATAGGATTGACCCTCCTCGTCTGGGTTAGCAAGCACTAACTGGGTAAACGGACGTACTAATATTTTTTTAGACGAGTGTTGATTAGGCACTCGTGGAGGCACCTCGCTCAGGCACTGATTGTGACCCTGACCCCTCGAGTTAAGCTCAGACTATGTGCTCATGGCTGTATACATTATCATTATCTTTATTTGCTGAATGCAAATCAGTACTTAAATCTTGCGGTTCATACGACATTATTTGATATTCAAACCTGTGAGCTCATCAGCGTTAGCTGACCCATTTTAGCATGTATCACAGGTACTCAGCAGTAGATTTGGACTGCCCTAAGGATTTCTATAGCTCGTGTCAGCATGCAGATAATAGAGATTTCCTTGCATTAGTATATTTTGCACAAGTATTTATGTATTGGAATCTCTCATTTAATCGAACACGAGCTATGTACGGATTCAAAAATTGTAAACATTTTAATATTAATATATTTTATTAAACGACGCATATAGAGTCGTTTGCTATATCTGTGTGTTTTGATTATTGATTAGTAACACCCAAATTATGCTTCCGCCAAACAGTAAATTTGGGGGTGTTACAGTTATGCTAAGTTGGGCTGTTGTTTATTGATTTACTCACTTAACATTGTGCTAATTCCCCACATTAATACTTCCTGCAGGTTGTAATATTAAGAAATTATGGATTGGCAGGAAGCTTTGGAATGGGATGGAATGTTTGAAGAACAAGCGTATACTCTGATATTTGATTTGATTAAATCAGTAGTGTTTGGATTTATATAACACCTCGTTTGTAGTACTTTGATTTAAAGAACATTAAACTGTGGTGTATCAGGTTTGAAAAAGTTTATATACCTTTTGATGTAATGTATAATAATATATATTATAAACCTACGCTTCCGAGTGTAAAATCATTATTATAATGGTAATTAAATGAGGGGTGTTATAAGTTGTTCGGCTCGCAAGCTAGTTCAGTTCGTGACTCGGTTCGGATCGCAAGCCTCGAATCGCAAGTCTCGACTCGCGGTCGGTTCGCAGGTCAATTCGCAAGTCAGTTCGCTTCGCAGTTTGACTTCGCGAGTTCAGTTTTGCTAGGTGAGTTTCGATTCGCAGGACGAACTACGAACTGAGATCTCTAAACTTTAAAAACGCATTTTAAGTCGGTTTTTTGACATAATCTTGTTGGGTAAACGTTCTAGCATGTAAATAAAAGCTTTGTAAGTATTTTAAAAGTGTTTTAACGTTTTCTTACCTCATAATGGAAATAAAAAAGATGGAGGTGTAGAGCTCAAGATGGTGATCAATTCTTTGTGAATAATTTCGTGATTCGGTGTGTTTTTTATGGTGTTCTTGGGTGTTTTGGGCTGCCAATTTTTGGAGGGAAAAAGAGAGAGAAAGTTTGGGTTGGTGGTTGAGTTGTTGTGTGAAATGGAAGGAAGAAAGAAATGAGGTGGGAGTGTGGGTTCAAGTATGGGGGAGAGGGGGCCGGTTAGGGTGGGGTCCACCGAGGTGTGGGCTTCACCCATTTTCGTTCGCGAATGTTTTGTCTCGTATCACGCTCGTTTTTATATTTCGTTTTAATAATAAAACGTACTTTTTTCGTGTGGAGCTAAAGTGAAGTATTTATCAAAAATACTTAGAAATATTAAATAATATGTAAAGTGTTTTGTCGGGTTTCGTTTATTAGTTGATATAATTTGCTCATTTATTTCGCGTTCCGTTATGTCTTCATCAAAAGGTATTACATAGAGTATATTATCTTAATAATATAAAAATGAAAATGTTCGTTTGGATAAAATCATCATTATTTATAAAAGTGTCACCAACGTCCAAGTTAACTGTGTTGGACTCGATCCAATAGTTTCTCGCGTAATTATAAATAACTACGAAAATAGTAATACCTCACGTATTAAATAGTTGGGCTTTGCTAGACTTATCTCATAAAAATGGTGTGAATTCACTTAAGTAGGGAAATAACTCTAAGTTTAAAGTATGTAACCGTGTTTAAATTTACGGGGTGTCACAAAAAATGTGATCAAAAGTTTATACTCAAAATATTAGTGATTTCAAATTTTACATGTCAATAAATTGGTCATTTGGTGATCATTATTACAATTACCGAGTTAACGCAAGTTTTTGAAAAGTGAAAATTGAGAAATGTTTGAAATGTCATTTTATGCGTGTCTACAAAATTTCATAGTCATTGGATTTGTCATTAGTAAGATATGCACGTTTGAAATTTGGAAAATGATAAAGAATGGTGCAGGTCAGGGTTTGAACTGGATACCCGATCGGGTATCATAAGTCACCCAATCGCGTATGCCTGTTTACCCGAACGGGTAAAATTAACCGATCGCGTGTTTTAGAACAAAATCTTCACAGAACATGAGACTTTAGATTTAAGCTGAAAATTGTTAGTTACCCGATCGGGTGAGCACACCTACCCGAACGGGTAAAGCACGATACCCGAACGGGTATATCATGTTACCTGAACATGCATGGGTTAAAGCTGAGGTTGCAACAGTTTTGACTTGTGAATTGATCTAATAAGATGTTATGTTAGTGTTAATATATATATTATGAATAATAATGGGACAATGTTAAGTGTAAAAAAAAAAAAAAACAGTCACGTTTTCGGGACGTTTCATCAAGTTACCTCTAAAAATAACTTGTTCTCTCACATTTCAAAATTGATGTATTATACCTAAATTATAAGTTATGATCTATTAGGGTTGTTCAATATTTGGTTTGAAATCGTTTAAGCCGAAAACCAAATCGAATTAAAACTGGAAAAAAAAACGAATCGAATTCAAATTCGGTTTTCAGTTCGGTTTTGGTTTTCGCTTCGGTTTTCATTTTGAATTTTTGAATTCGGTTAAACCGAAAACCGTATTCAAAACCGAATTTAAATTAATAATATATTAAATTATTAATATATATAGCTTATGTGTGATACTTTGATTTTTTAAACAAGTATATTTATATTTAAACCGTAAACAAACTTTACGTCTTTCATTTTCAACTCTAGTGAAACCCTAACACGCGAAAAATTACAAGTCGAACCCGATTAAATTCAAAAAAGTAAAAAATTTTAAAATTTTCGGTTTTAACAGAAACCAAACCGAATTCGAATTCGGTTCGGTTTCCATGTGTAATCTCGATTTTCGGTTTTGCTCAAAAAAATTCAAACGCGAATAACCCGAACCGAATAAACCGAGGAAATCGAAAACCGAACCGATGAACACCCCTAGTTCCATACAGGAAAGGTAATTTGTGTACCATTTTAATTATTTATATATAAAATATAAATTGTTAATTTAATATTGTAAAACAGGCATCTTGTGCTTTGTCCTTAGCTTGTAGCCTACATATTAGTTTTTGCACCACATGAAGGGAAATTTTTTTTTCCCTGGTAAAAGAGAAATCCCCGGAAACAAATGAGTAGATAATTACACGTAATGAAATTCATAAACTAATTCTGATACAACCTCTTCTAAAGAAATAAAAGCTTAAATTAACGGCAATAAGTAGATGCCGAAAATGTTATCGGCAAATGACAAGCTAATGTTCATGGTTGATGCGACTCCCTCAAGATCAACGGTTAGAGCATATAGCAGTGTTGTCGGAGTTTGACGCTTGTCATATTACTTAAAAAGCCTTCAAAAAGGTCTTTATTATCGCACGAAATTATGCATTACATCTATATACCAACCTTATTTTACTTCATTTATGATAATTTGAGTTGTTAAATTTGATTAATTCTCATTCATCAACTTGTTTCAGAACAACGACTTACTTCATACACTAACTTCTTACTTCTATTTAGAGGGCGAAGCTAGAATTTGTTGGTTGAGGGGGCAAAATTTTTCCTTTTCTTCCCTTTTTCTACTTTTGAAGGGACAAAATATATATAATATATCATTAATTAATACTTATAAAAAAAGTTACGGAAATTTGTAAATTAAACTTCTACTATCACTTGTATAATATTATCAAGTGGGTATTTGTCATCGATCACATATAACCACACATTAACAAACAAATTACACTATATGAAGGTATATATTATTGCCTTGTTTTCTCCTCCCATATATCGATCCAAGGCTATTATTACTTTAGGCCATATTGATTATTGAATGAAACAAGTGAGATCACAGATTCACCAAAAGCATAAGACAAAGTCATCGAAACTGAGACTTAAATCGCTCATCTAATGATAAAGATTCGGATTAGGGGTTGTTTGAAGTTGCAACTACTAGTTGGTAATGTTCGACAAATTAGTTGAATCGGACATTTCATTGTTTTCCTCATGATCGACCCAAAAACAAATCCCAATCATCAAACATATATAACAATTACTTACATTTGTAGACACATACTCAAACACCATAGCCTATACAACAATGTGATGCTTACAAGTGCTATAAGAGTTCTATAAATGTTTGAAATCATTGGTAAATATACAATATAAAATTTCTAACCAATTCGCTGTGTAGTTTAGTGTTTGAAAGCTCAATAATATCAAGTGGAGACCTAAGTTCAATACCGCACTACTTAAGTGTTGCTAAAAACTCAAATATGATGCATTTTCCAATACTCCGTAAATTGAATGACGCTCTAGATCACACTAATAGATCCGATTCGCCTGTTTCCAAGGGCTACCAAGGTTTCACCATTTTCCGGTTTGATTTGGCAACACCCAGGAAAAACACACAGTGCAATCCTAACAAAATTTTTATTTTATATTTCTTGAACGAAAAATCAACAACATAATGCACCAATAACGTAAATCACATGTATTACACATTATATTAAGTCATGAGATGAGATTTGAAACAGCAGCCTCTTGGTTGATGAGGTCCTTCAAACGTGGTTGATAATATACCCTTGAATTTCATAGATTAATTCAGAAGAAACCCAACTGACCAACACAAGCATGGCCTTTTGGTATTTTGATTCAATCTCAATATATTCGAGCCATGAAAATCGATTGACGAACCACAAAATTGTTGGAATTTATTAAGACAACAGCATTACGATCAGTACAGTTCATAAACCACGGCTAATTTTTTATAATGGATCAAAGACTTAAAGTATACAAAAGAACGAACTGTTACTTACAAAACCTACAAGACTACAAATTAAAACATATATGTACAGACCACTATACAAAAAACCGAACAGGGTGTTCATTAGTAATTAACGATGTCAAAAGAAAAGAAGACGACTAATGAGTACTTTCTCTCAAAAGACTGATTCACATATCAATTGTCTTCATATTCTGTTTGATGATCGGAACCACGGTTCTCGGTAAAGAATCACTAGAAATCTTCACCTTATTGTAAGTATCGTTCAACTTCTCTGCAGAACCTCGTAACACCACAATCGTTTCACGAGCGTCATCTTCTATGTTATGATCCTTAGCTTGAAGAGGAAGAGACGAGTGGTCTTTGATGGTGTCAAGGAAATCTGTAGGGAAGAAGTAGAATTGTTGAAGGCCAGCCATTACTTAATCGTTGATGATCAAATTGAGATTGGATTAAAGTATGAAATTATAGTAGTTCAGAGAGAATAAGGAATTAGTATATGAAAGCATTTAGATTCAGAAGGGATTATATATAAAGGTAGGATTTAATGTTTTAATTTTTAGGGTTATAATTCGTTTGTGCCTTGCGCTTAACGCACAAGTCAAAAAAGACTTGGAATCTTCTTGTGTCTCTTGTGGGGCAAGTTGGCTTTGTTTTGGCCGCCTTTAGTGTTTCTATTATTAGAATTCCCTCGCTAATCGGTTTCACAATCAACATGCACAAGGTAATCCACATAACCCACAATTAAAGAGACATGGGAACGAATTTGAACCTATTAAATCCATTTTTATACTACATGTCCCCTACAGTTAGAAACCAAACAAACGTGAGATTATCGTTGATATTAGGGTGAATAATAATGCTCAAGTTATACAAAAGTTCGTGTTACTATGTACTGTACTGAATTAAAGATCAGAAGAAAAAAAACTGTTTTGTCAATTTTGGTTATCACGGACTTACGGTTTCTAGAAGACTAAAAACGTGCGTATGCTTGATTCATAGTCAGTCGTGGTCCTTGTACTGTGGCTTCTAGAAGATTAAACCATATACACTTAATTCATAGTCAATCTTGGTCCTTGTGGTTTTTTTAGAACATGTCTATATGTAATTCAAAGTCAACTGTATATCTCGTCTAATTAGTCGTTTGATAGTTTTCTTCAGATTACGAGAGGTCATTTAATTTACCATTACCAGTGTTCATATTTTAGTTGTTTGGTTAGTTGGTTCACGAGTTCAAACTATTTTCAGCGTGATTAATCTTTTATGCATAAACATTATTAGGCGTTAAAAAAATACGATTAAATGATACACGGAGTAAAAAAAGCTAATTCATGATATTGATGAATATATAAATTGACTTATTTGGACCACTGAAGAATGGAAGTATCGTACGTCAACTTGACTAGAGGGTTTACATGCGACGAGCCAATGTTTTGAGGGTTTTTCGTACGATTCTTTTAATATACGTTACATGGTAGCACGAGATCAATTAGTATAATCATTTCTCACTCTTCTCTATCTTTTAATTGAGTTCTTTGTAACCCTAGCTAATTACAATTGTTCAATCGGATTGTTTTCTTAACCCAGTAATTCGTTTGTTATTTGTTATCTTCTTTCATTCGAATGTGATTTCTAAGAAGATCGTATCATTAGTATCAGAGCTCGATTCTGACAGTCGTTTGGCCAGTTATGGTTCGAATTGTGAAGAATCTGTAATCAATTTCAACTTTCACCGTTCTATTGATTCAAAATGGTGAACACGTGTTCATCGGACGAAGTGATCAAGATCAATATTAATGGTTGGTTGATATTTCAACAGTTTGCAATAAACGAAATTGAAATGCTCGATTCAGGAGATGGAGGTAATAACATAGAATCACAAGCACAATACGGTAAGATTACTCAGTTCGCCTAATTCAATGGTTATTTGAGTAATTCAATGGTGACAGTGATATGGTATGCAAAATTGAGAATAAAGAAGTCGCAAATAAAAAGTTTATTGAAATGTCAAGTAACAAAGTTCTCAAACAAGATGGGAAGAAAGTTCAAGAGTGTTATGATGTATTTGATCCCTTGTTCAAATTAAGAGATGGAATTAACTGAATTATATCTTATTGATATCTTCATTTGGGGATTGAAACCGGAAATTGAAAAGTGGGTTAAGGTGTTGAAATCCAAAACGCTTTCGGATGCCTATTGTTTGACTCAAATGCAAGAAACAACTAACAACCTTTTCAATAAAATAAGTCCACCTGTAATGAATTTTCAAAAGTTTGAAAATGCAAGTTGTATGGGAAATAACCGTATACCGGCAGTTATTGATGAATCTGGAAAAGAGGGTGATAAAAGTGAAAAAGATTAAACCATTTGATCATGCTTCCCCCGTTTTGAGAAAGCCTAATGAAGAAGAATATGATCAGGGTATTGAAGGAGAAACTTGCAGTAGTAAAACAGAAAGGTCTAGAGGTCTAGACGATGTTGGTGATTTGGAACTTGGTGTGCATTTTCATTTTAATCAACTAAGGGTTGAAATAGTTAAGAATAAGGACTTAAACAATAATTTTCAAAACAACAATTCAAAGGAAAGGCTGATGACATTAGTCCATTATCGTTACCTATTTCTCATCTTAAAGATTTAAATGATGTGAATGATGGTAGTGGTTATTGGGCCAATCTTGAAAAGTCAAATGAATGGATGAACGACTATTGACTATTGTTTGGAAGAAGATGATATAAGATAAAAGAATGATACGTTATACAAAGACTTACTTACATATCAATATTGATAACCAAAGATAACATTATAAATATATACATTCATAAAAAAATGATTTTTGTCATATAAATTATAGCTTATATTTATAAGCGCTTAATTACTATTTTAAAAAAAGTTAAATGGATAGTATCAAGCTTTATACATAATATATCATAGATTATATTTATTATAATCCGTTGTAACACACAGATATGATATTTCTAATTATGTATCATTTTCAGGTAGTGTCAATGCAACTATATACGTAAAGACGGTACGCACAGCTCAAGAATATAATGAGCACTGATAAATTAAAAAGGTTAACGAACTTTATTAATATCTAAATCTAACAACGAGTGTCAACGACGATCAACAAGAAAATTGTGTGAATACCATCTATAATGTTAGCTATAGGCATGGGCAGAGCCATGTAGAAGGTACTAGTCCGTTCTAATACATAGTGTAATTTCTAATAAAAAATATCATTTTTAGTTGTATTTATTGTTTGTGCTACACGTTTAAAAAATTGAAAGGGCAAATTATCCAAAATCGAAACGAACTTTGATTGAATTTTGCGTTATAGAAATGAACTTTCAAAAATTTTAATATTAGAAATGTACTTTCAATTTAGTTTATATTCTAGCAACCTGTTAACTCTTAACCCAACTTTCGTTAACTCAATGTTGAGTTAACTGACAGGACAGCTGACGTGGTGATATCGTTGATGTGTCAATCCACGTGGCTGCTGACGTCAGCGAGAGAATTTTTAAAATTTTTTTTTTTAATTTTATTAAAAAATGACTTCAAATTGATGATCTTGGATATTAAAACACGCATTAATACTTATACCCATAAATATTAATCAAAGTACAATCATTTATGTACGTTGTTGACAGCCCTTAGGGTTGTCATTAACAATACCCTTTTTAAATAATAATAATAATAATAAATTTTTTCTATAAAACAAATAATTTTAATTTTAATTTTTTAAAAAAAGATTGGCTATGTCCGATCTTGGTAATAAGAATTGGAATCCATCACAGCCTTCTTATTAATACGTTATTCCCGAGGACAGAGAAACGATTTCGAACATCGTTTTATAAACTAAAATTAAAAGGAGAATTGAGATTACCTACATCTAAAGTAAGGTGTGAAGAAGCTCTGATATCCAATATCCAAGATCATCGATTTAAAGCCATTTAAAAAAAATTAAAAATATTTTTTTAAAAAAAGTAATTATTTTTTTTTAATTTTTTTTCTCTCGTTGACGTTAGCCGTCACATGGATTGACACATCAACGATATCACCATGTCAGCTGCCATGTCAACGTTGAGTTAATGAAAGTTGGGTTAAAAGTTAACAAGTTGCTAAAATATAAACTAAATTGAAAATACATTTCTAATATTAAAACTTTTGAAAGCTCATTTCTAGAACGCAAAATTCAGTCAAAGTTCGTTTCTATTTTAGGTAATTTTCCTAAATTGAAATATCATTGCTACTGGTCATTCAAAATCCTCAAATCTTAAATGAAATTTGTTAATTTTTTCATTGACATAATACATTTGTAGTGTAATTTTTATTATGTTATTAGTAATGTTATGGCTTCTAATCTTTTTGCCTTGTGTTTGTGTTGTATGTTATACTAATCCTATTACATGTTGAGCTAGGTTCATTTCGATAAAGTTAAATCTTTGAATGGGTTAAAATTGGCTTAGGTGTCATTTTTGTCCTACTAAAAAATTGATGTGTATGAATGCTTGGTAGCATATGTGGCAACACACTTCTTTGTACTATAACTTTTTGTGTTTTGTTTTCTTCCTCACCTTTTTGTCATTGAATTATTTGAATATTTGATTTCATCGATTTCATTTGATTATTTCAAAAGTTAATAAATTATAAAACAAAGCTTATATAAATGCACTTTACATTTATAATACATCTTTCTCATTACAAATGTTCACTATTGACTTTTTAAAATATTTTTTTATGAAAATTATATAAATGAAAATACATTAAAAACTCAATTTATTCATATAGTTTGTATGATGTATCAAGTATTATATAACAAAGAAAAAAACTAAAGGTTAAAATTGTAAAAGAAAAACTTTCAAAAGTTATTATCAGACATTTAGAGTTGAGTTCAAATAAGTATAGGAAATCAAAAAAGAATGCAGGAACTCATATCAGCCGTCCAATTCCATTAAGGGTGGAGGGGTATATTCGTCCTATGACAATTCCTCTATCAATTAAATAACTAAATAATACACAGAGAGAGGAGCGAGGAGCTGTACGTGGCTAAGGTTTGAGAAATTATCGTGGATCTCAAAAAATCACCAAATCGAAGGTACGGATTTAACTAATTCGAATCAATTTCGTAAATTACACACTACAGGCGATCAATTTCTACTCGATATAACTGATTTCATCTGATTCTCTCTTTTTTTCATGTGTGTAAACTATAAAAATACGAAAGTAAAATTATTACAATTTTCATGTTTTTTTATAATTTCGTATCTATATTGTGATTCGTAATCACACATTCTAGTGATTTTTATTGATTCTACAACTAATTACAAGTGATTTGAGAAGGAAGAAAAAAAATTGAAGATGATTATGAGATGTTGAAATTGCGTTATAATTCGTTAAATTGATTCACATGTGTGTGAAATTAATTTTTCAATAACGAATTGTCATTGAGATGGTTGAAATTGAAGGATTTGAACAAGTTGTGCAACAGCCAGCTAAATCAAAAGTTATAGGTATGAAAATATTGAATCAGAGTTATACCACATGTGGTAATATCTAGTATGTCGAAGAATACTGAATAGTAGCTTGTGTTAAATGTTATGACATAAAACTAGAGAAACTAGTTCGTACTATATATGTTAGTAGCTTGTGGTAAACGTTATTATACAAAAACTCATAATGTTAATGTTGTTCCTGCAACAATTAATCCAGCAACCAGTGTTCATGAGCTTCTTAAATGCCCTGTTTGTACAAATTCAATATACCTTTCAATTCATCAGGTATGATTAATTGTATGAAATGATGATAGATTTATTGGCTCTTGATTTTTGAATAAATTGATGTTATTAATTTCTTGAATCTTGGGATTTGACTTAGGTTTATTGTATATTTGAAATCTATATCTGATGCTGGAATTATGTAGTAGTATAATGCATGAATTTATTCTATGGAATTAAGGCTGGTGTGATTTGGGGTTTTTTAGATTATGATGATACTTCTGACTTTCTAGTCTAACATATTACTTAAAACTAATGTGAATTTTGTTACCCTTTTCGTTCCATCTTCAATTTATTCTTGTATTTGATATAAATTACCATCAAGTCAAAAAGTATAGTTTGTAGATTTTGTTGGGAAATAAGATTTCTGCTGTTACTAATGTTGTTGAAGAATGCACAAGGTATTAACACTGTTAGTGTTATTGTTACTACTGGTATTACAACTGTTAGTCTGTTGGTTACCACTGTCTTCAGAGTTAAAACTGTTAGTTGAAGTCTTCATGGATTACCACTGTTGGTGGTGGTTACCACTGTTAGTAGAAGATTACAACTGCTATTGAAGATTGAAGACAAGAGTTTCAACTGTTAGTGTTATCACTGTTAGCTTGTTTACAACAGTTAACACTGCTTAGGCTAGTTACCACTGTTGGTATATTAGTCTAGTAAATTATACAAGTGTTAACACTGTTATAGGAATTACCACTGTTTGTATAGTTGTGGTAGTTAACACTGTTTATATCTAGAATAGGAGGGAAGTTAGAGTTTGAATAATTATGGATTGTAACTGCTTCCATAATTATAGGAGATTGTTTAGCAGGACTCTATGTGTTATAAATAGAGATCCTTAATCTAGATTAGGTTAAGTTTTTTTTTTGCGCAGCTTCAAGGTTTTGTAACCCTAATACATTTCAGTGTATTCGTCTTATCATTAATAAGATTGAAGCTTTCTATTATTCTGTCTTAATATACTGTTATTGATCTTCATTGTATTACTAAGTGTTATTCCGCAAACTTCTTAGTAATCATTCAAAACTGTGTTTATCTGATAGTTTATTAGATAGATCTTGGTTTAACAAGTGGTATCAGAGCAGGTTTTAGTTTTGAATCCAGGAAGATCATTTTCACTGTTTTATTGATCATTTTTATAATCAATAAATCAAAGCAATAGCAGAAGGTAGTGAAGGAATTCAGGTCACTAAGATCCCAATGCTTAGACCTGATGAGTTTGATCTGTGGAAAAACAGAATCAGACAATATATGCTTCTCAAAGATTATCAGATGTGGGAAGTAGTGGTTAATGGTCCTCCAGTGACCCTCAACAGTGATGGTGTTCCACAGCCAAGATCACCACCAACATCTGAGGCAGAAAGAAAAGTCAGATCTATAGAGTACAAAGCTTTGAGTACTCTATTGTTATCTATTCCTAATGAATATCAAAGGCGTTTTGAAGCATGTCAAGATGCTAAAGTTTTAATGGAAGCAATAGAGAAGAGATTTGGTGGTAATGATATCACCAAAAAGAATAAAAGATCTCTGTTGAAACAACAATATGAGAACTTTAATTCTGCAAAGTCAGAAACTCTGACTCAAACTTTTGATAGGTTTTCAAAGCTTGTAGGAGATCTGGAAAATCATCAAGTGAAAATTGACAAAGATGATTTGAACAGGAAGTTTTTGAGGTCCTTAGGTGATGAATGGACCATGTATACTGTTGGTTTGAGGCAGAGTACAGATCTGGAAGCAAAGGAATTAGAAGATATATACAATGATCTGAGGAATTTTGAAGCTGAGGTAGAGATCAAGAAGGTGGGATATGGGAGCAACAACAATAATTCAGCTTTTATGTCTATGGCAGGGTCTGGATCAAAGGCTGAATCAAGTCAGAAAGGGTCATCCTATGGGACTAGAGGAAGTGGATCTATTACTAATCATTCTAATGATCAAGTCTTAGAATCTTTCTTTGCTAGTAATGTGAATTCATCACTTACTAATGAAGATCTAGATCAGTTTGAAGGAGATGATCTAGAAGAGATGGATATCAAACTCCAGATTGCTTTAATCACACAAAGAGCAAAAAGGTTTATGCAAAGAACTGGTAGGAATAACTTTGCACAGAAGAGGAGTGATGCAAGCTGGTTTGATAAAAGCAAAGTTAAATGTTTCAACTGTCACAAGATGGGACATTTTGCTAGGGAGTGTAGAAATCCTAAGGTTGATCAAAATGAGAGAGGAACTGTTCAGAGAAGTGGAGGAAATGTTGGTCAGACTAAGAATGTGCCAATTCAAGATACTTCATCAAATGCACTGGTATCTGTTGATGGATGTGGATGGGATTGGAGTGATCAGGAAGAGCATGAAGTGAAGAATCAATGCTTCATGGCAACAGCAGAATCTGACAAGCAATCTGAAGTTCCTTATGAGGTACAAATAAAATTGTGCTCAAATGTGTGTAAACAAACTGTGAAACATTATAGAGATCATAACCAGAAAGTGTGTGATGAGCTAAAGCAGTGTGAAATCAAAAGTAGACATACAATCTCTGTAATAGAAAATCTTGAAAAACAGATTCAGGCATTTGAAGATAATGCAACACAGTTTAAATATGATATTGAGTATGCTAGGTGGGAGAGAGACACTTTTAAAGATAAAGTAGAATTATTGACTAAGAAACTTGCTGAGGTCACATGTGAAAGAGATAGCATAAGACTTAATGTAAGTAACTTAGAAAATGCATCTAAAGTGTAAATAAACTTATCAATTCTCAGATTCATGATAAACTCAAGACTGGGTTAGGATACAATAATGTACCTCCTCCTTATAACAACAACTATTTTCCTTCAAAAACTGAATTTGATTTAAATTTACTTAAAGAAGGATTAAATGATGATGTTAAAAAGGTTGACCCAGTTAATAGTTTAAAAGAAGATGTAAACATTGATGAAGTTGAAATTCATGAGTGGACTGAAGAAGATGATGAAGAGTGTGATACATCTGAATGTAATGTTAATGTGTTCAATAAATCTGATAAATCATCTTGTGAAAGCAGCAATAGTATTACTGGTGTAGTTACAGAACTAAAAGTTAATAAACTAGAAGAGGGTAAGAAAATGTTTGAAGAGAAGGAAAAACATCATGAAAAACATGAGAAAATCACACCTAACACACCTAGGAATTTTCAAAGGAAGGTTAGGAATGCTGTGAAAACAACTGTTTCTGTGAATCATACAACTGCTGTGAATACATGTGATAAGTGCAAGTGTAAGGATAGCTTTTCTAAATCCCAAAATTTTCAAAAACATATTTCCAGAGGTAACCAAAGGAATTGGAACCAAATGGTGACTCAAAAACTGGGGAATAATGTTACTGTGATTAAAGAAAAGTTATGCCTTATATGTGGCAGAAATAATCATCTTCAACATGAGTGTTTTCATAATTCAAAAACATATCAAAAGAATGTGAAAAAGCCATGGACAGCAGCTAATATGGTTAACAAACAAAATTTTAAATCTAAAGTTAATCATACAACTGCTGCTAGAAAGATGAATTATAGGGCAAATCAAGCTATGGCTGCTGCAAAGGTTTCCACTGCAGGAACAAAAGCTAAAGATTTAGCCAACAGTTTAAAGACTAAAACCGTGGAAAAAGGAGTTAAAACAAACAGTGGTAAACCTTTTAAAACTGTTAACACTGTTAATTCAACAGTTTCCACTGGTAGAGTAAATAACACTGTAAGGAATACTAACAGTGTTAATTATTTTACCACTGTTAGACATAATAATAGTTATAACAGGTTTAACACTGTTAGACATAACTTTGGACCTTCAGTTAACACTGTTAGACCAAAACCCACTGTTAAGTCTAAAATTAGTTGGATTTGGACACCTTTTCAATCTAATGTTCCCAGATGTTCAAAATCTAACAATGCATCAAAATCAATAATCTTCAAGAAAGTTGATTACCTTGATGCATCAGGGAAACCCAAAGCCAAATTGGTTTGGGTTCCCAAGAGAAATTAATTTTCTCTGTGTTTGTTTGTGTGCAGGGCAAGCCAAGAAGTTTATGGCATATTGACAGTGGCTGCTCAAGGCACATGACTGGAGATAAGGAAAAGCTACAGAACTTCAAATTATTTGATGGTGGATATGTAGCATTTGGAAGCAATCCAAAAGGTGGAAGGATCACAGGCAAAGGAGTTGTTCAAAGTGCCAAGTTAAGCTTTGAAAATGTTTATTATGTGGAACAGTTGGGGTACAATTTGCTAAGTGTGAGTCAAATCACAGATAAAAAGAACCCTGTTCATTTTACTGACACTGAATGTCTTATTCTGTCTAAGGAGTTCAAAATTCCAGAAAATATGATTTTAATGAGAATTCCTAGGCAAGATAATGTCTATAAGTGTGACTTAGCAAACATGGCACCTCAACCTGATTTAAACTGCCTGATTTCTAAAGCAAATTTAAACGAGTCTACTTTGTGGCATAGAAGGATGTGTCACATGAATTACAAAACCATTAATAAACTTGTCAAAAACAAGCTTGTTAGGGGTTTACCTGAGAAGGTCTATTCATGTGATGATCATTGTGTTTCTTGTCTAAAGGGGAAGCAACACAAAACTTCTTTTAAGTTCAAAGCAGTGAATTCAAACTGTACTCCTCTATACTTATTGCATATGGACTTATTTGGTCCAACAAGTATAAGTAGTATGGGAAAAAGATCTTATTGCCTTGTTGTAATTGATGATTATACCAGATTTACATGGGTTTTCTTTCTTAGAACAAAAGATGAGACAGGTGAAATACTTAGATCATTTATAACTAAGATTGAGAACCAATTAGATAAAAGAGTTAAAATCATCAGGAGTGATAATGGAACAGAATTTAAAAATTATGAGATGGATAAATTCTGTGATGAAAAAGGCATTAAGAGAGAGTTTAGTGCTCCTAGAACTCCTCAACAGAATGGAGTTGCTGAAAGAAGGAATAGGACACTAATTGAGGCTGCAAGAACCATGCTAGCTGATGCAAAACTACCTATGTCTTTTTGGGCAGAAGCAGTTAGCACAGCTTGTTATGTTCAGAATAGGGTAACTGTAATTAAGCCTTATTTCAAAACCCCATATGAGCTGTTGTTTAAGAACAAACCACTGGTTAGTTTCTTAAAATCCTTTGGATGTCCTTGTACTATTTTGAATACCAAAGATCACCTAGGAAAGTTTGAAAGCAAAGCAGATGAGGGTGTATTTGTAGGATATTCTATTCAGAGTAAAGCATATAGGGTTTTCAATCAAAGGACCAGAGTCATAGAAGAATCAATGAATGTCACTTTTAATGAGAATATCATTAATCCTGATGGAATAGGTCCTAAGTCTTTGTTTGATATTGATGCTCTTAACACTGCTTTTAGATATACAACTGTCAATCCTAGTACAGGTACATGCACAGGTACCACATCAAGTAAAGCAGATAGAGTTTGTGAGCCTACATCAGATATGTCCTCAGAAAAGAATAAAGAGTCTTTGGAGTACATTATCTTTCCAATCTGGACTCCTGATCCTCCAGAGGTATTTTCTTCTGATCTGTCACAGTCATCACAGCATTTGGAGACAGAAGAACCACCAGAAACATCATCTCAGATTATGGAGGATTCAGAACAAATTGAAACACCTTCCAATGAAAGTTCAGAGCAGCATGGTAATCTTACCAATTTGGAGGAAATCATTCCAGAGACATCAACATTTAATTTTCATGTGAACAAAAATCATCCTCTGGAACAGGTGATTGGGGATGTTAACAGTGGTGTACAAACAAGACAGCAAACTACTGTCACTGAAGAAGAAATACATACATCTCTATATGTGTGTTTTCTTTCTCAAGTAGAACCTAAGAAGGTAGTAGAAGCTCTTAAACACCCTAGTTGGATTGAGGCAATGCAAGAGGAGTTGTTACAGTTCAAGATTCAGAATGTGTGGACACTAGTAGATCTGCCAAAGGGAAAAAGGGCAATTGGCACCAAATGGATCTTCAAGAACAAGAAGGATGAAAGAGGGATTGTAATCAAGAATAAGGCAAGGCTGGTGGCACAAGGTTATACACAGGAAGAAGGGATTGATTATGATGATGTCTTTGCTCCTGTTGCAAGGATAGAAGCCATTAGACTATTCCTAGCATATGCTACATTTAAAGGTTTCACAGTCTATCAAATGAATGTCAAAAGTGCTTTTCTGTATGGCATGATTGATGATGAGGTGTATGTGTGTCAACCACCTGGATTTGAAGATCCTAGCTATCCAGATAGAGTTTGCAGATTGGATAAGGCATTATATGGTCTGCATCAAGCCCCCAGGGCTTGGTATGAAACTTTATCTGTGTATCTATTAGAGAATGGGTTCAAAAGAGGCACTATTGATAAGACTCTGTTCACCAAAAGGAATCAAAGTGATATTTTACTGGTGCAAGTCTATGTTGATGACATCATTTTTGGGTCTACAAATGATGGTATGTGCAATGGGCAGATTTACATTTCTGATTACAAGTATTGGCCTGATTAAATCTCTTAAAGTTGTTTTTCCATAACTATTTTATAAAACATCTCTATAATGCTTAAGGATTAGATGCTGGTAGTTGTAATTGATACTAACAGTGATAATAGTCTTACAACTGTTTGGCTGTCCTAATTATCACTGTTATTATTCAATTACCACTGTATGTGTTAGTTATTTTATTTTCACTGTTAGTTATTTTGTTTTCACTGTTAGGTCTATTGTTATCACTGTTTGTGTTGAACTAACTCTGTAGGTTATCACTGTCAGCAGAAACAATTATAACTGTTAGTGTAAACAGTTTCCACTGTTTTCACTATTCAGTTATAACTGTTAGTGTAAACAGTTTCCACTGTTTCCACTTTGTCCACTGTTAGTGTAAATCTTAACACTGTTAGTATAATCAGTTATCACTGTTTATACTATCAAGTTGAAATTTCACTATCAGTGTTTATCTTTCTGTTCTTTCTATTAAAAAAAAAAAAAAAAAAAAAAAAAAAAAAAAAAAGGTTGTAATACTAATGCAGTCACTAGTGTTGAGTAATAATTCCTTTGGTCAGGGGTTATTTCCATTCACTTAGTGTACCAAAGTTAGTATTATTCACATGTATAATACTGTTAGTTCTTATTGTTTCCACTGTTTTAAAATGGTTTCCACTGTTTTAAAATGGTTTCCACTGTTAGTGTTCAAATTAGGTCATTGAAACTAACAGTATAAATACCCCCAACACTTGTACATTTTCTTTTATGCTTTCATAACCACTGATTTCATAAACCCTATAACCACTGCTATCGCAAATCATACACAAATTCTTCATGGCTTCCTCTTCATCAACCACACCTCAACTCGCTTTAGGCAAGGATCATAACATGATTGCCTATCTGGTAAAACCCTTAATAGCCAATGATTACGTAGAGATCATTGATTTTCTGACTAATTCTACCATTCACCATGCGCTTATTGTTTCACCCAGAATTTCATATGATCATATTAATGAATTCTGGGTTAAAGCAAAGATTGAGGAAGAAGCAGGTGTTCCAAAAATTGTTTTTACAGTTGCTGGGCACCAAGTGGTTATTTCTGAAGCATCCATTCGTTCTTCTCTTCATCTTCAGGATGAAGAAGGTATAACTTCAATTTCTGATGAAGCTTTATACTTTAATTTACAACGAATGAGATATGAGGGGAACTTGGGTGGGTATGTTTTTCAGAAAACTATGTTTTCATACCAATGGAGATTTCTAATCCATACATTACTGCACTGTTTATCATCCAAACGTTCATCTTTTGAACAATTTAGCAGTAATGTAGCATATGCATTGGTATGCTTAGCTACTGGTCAAAACTTTAATTTTTCCAACTTTATTTTTGCTGGTATGCTAAGAAACATTAACCAACCTAAAATTAAATTTTTAATGTATCCAAGGTTTGTGCAATGTTTTCTAAATGAACAAATATCTGATTTGCCAGCCTTGGATAAGATAATAGGTATCTCTTCTTTTAAACCAAAAGTATTTTCAAATATGAAGAGAGATACCTCTATCAAAGGTGTTATGTTTTCTGGAAGGGTAACAGCATTGTTTCCAACAATGCTTCCTGCACCCTCCACCACAACATCTGTACCACCAACAGAAGCTGAACCAGTTGTTGAAAGAATGGAACAACCCATTCCTTCTTATCCCACAACATCTGGGGGTAACAATGAATAACAAGGGAACAGATTCACTACAACTTACACCAGAAAAGCCAAAAGGGCTACACACCAGGTGACTGAGGATCATGCTGCTCAGTCATCTCAGTCCAATGACAGGGGTCATGAACAGCATGTGGTCCATGAGGAGAGGGGTGACCATTCTGTAAGGGCTGCTTCTACTGCTTCTAGCCCACTGGCAGAGCAGGACAGAAGTAACATCAATAAGACCCAAGCAGAGGCAACACCAAAACATGATTCTACTCCTGTAGATGATTTTGGTGGTCCCAGTACCAATAACCAAGGGGAATCTGTTGATCATACTAGGTATGATACAGGTTTTGATGTACCTGTCAATGATTCACCTAGGAAGTCACATTCTGATGGTGATGAGGCTAGAACTAACCTGGAATTGACAAGAATGATAGACTATGTGTGGGAGAAGTTTAGGGTGGAAAGGAGAAACAACAAAAAGAAGGATGAACAGATTGCAAATCTACAGCAGAGGGTTGCTCAACTGGAGTATATTGTTGTTAAGGTTTTGAAAGAAGGGAAGAAGTATGTGGTAGTTGAAGGTGACTCTGCAGAGACTGCTTTCAAAAAGGGGGAGAAATATTGGACAAATAAAGGTGATGAGGAAAAGAAAGATGATGGTAAGAAGGGTGATGATGAACAGAATGATGATGGTGTTGGTGATCACATTGATGAGGATATAGAGATGGAAACACCAATTCATCAAAAAACTGAGAAGGTCAATGAAAATCCTGAAGGTGAGAAACAACAAGAGAAAGAAAAGACTTCACAGGCTAAAAGGCATAAATCAATTCCTGTGCAGTCTGTCAAAGCTAAGAAGCATAAAACCACCACCTTACCTCCAGTTCAGATTAGAGAAACTACTACTGCACCTGCTGCTGCACAAGCTATGCCCAAGATTGACCCTAAGGATAAGGGTAAGGGTATTTTGGAGGAAGAGCCAAAATTGAAAAAGCAGAAAACCATGCCTCCTGAAGCTACAATGAATGATGATGAATATGCACAGAGGTTATTTGCTGAGATAAATGCAGAAGTGCTAGCAGAGGAAATGATTGATGTTGAGATAGAACCTGGTAAATTTGTGAAAATGACTAAGGAACAGGTTGATGAGTGGGATGAAGCACAGCTGAGAGAGCAAAAGCAAGATGATATTGAATATCTGGTGGAACAGCTTAAGAAAAAGAAGGCAGAAGAAATGAAAAAGACTAGAGCTGCCAAAGCTGCTGCTAAAAGGAATAAACCATTAACAAAGGCTCAACAGAAAAGAAATCTGATTTTGAAGTTAAGAGGTGGCAACATTTCAACTGCAAGACTTAATGTCATGTCTCTTGAGAATCTACAAAGAATCTGGGATAGGGATACATTTCTAAACCCTGAGGCTGCTAAGAGAGCAGAAGAAGATAAGAAAGCCAAAGAAAAAGCAGAAAGAGAAAAGAAAAAGAAAGAAAAAGTTGATAAACAGATAGAAGATGAAAAGGAAAGGGAAAGAATAAGTACTGAGCGTAAACAGAAGAGAAGACAAGAACTTGCATCAATCCCTGATCTGCCTAAGAATAAGTTGAATTTGGATGACTTGATTGTGGTGCAACCTTTACAGGTACATCTTCCACCTAATAACTCTCCTGGAATCATTGATTGGTCTGTTGTAAAATTTTCAATTCCAATGAAATGTGAGAAAATTAGAGTTGAAAGGGCAGATACTTCTGTCTCATATTGGAGGTCATTTAAAGAGTTGATCAGGGTGATTGTTAGAGAGGACTTGAATAGAATATATGAGATTGGATCTGAGAAAGGACTAAGCACCAAGAAGTTTGATAGTGTTTATGAATTGGGTGTATGGTCCGGGATTTCAATGATGTATGAGCCAGAAAGATTCATGTTTGAGTTCAATACTTTCAGAAATGTAAAGCAGTGGATCTATCTTAGCAATCCAGGTGTTCATCAAGTTATTTTTGATGATGCTACTATGATTTGGATGCTCACTGACAGAGAATATGATATGAGTTTGAGTTTGTTAAGAAGCTTAAGGCATGCTAAATTATCTGTGTCATTCAACAATGATTTGGCAGAGGATTTGGTATATATGATCTTGAATCAGATTCATAAGAAAGAAGAGTATGAGAGAAGACACAGAGATCAAAGATAGTTATTCTGAAAGATTGTTGGAAAGAGGTCAACTTGAAAAAATCAAGAGAAACTTAATTCTGTTGGGGACAGATTAAGTTTAGGGGGAGATTGTTGGGAAATAAGATTTCTGCTGTTACTAATGTTGTTGAAGAATGCACAAGGTATTAACACTGTTAGTGTTATTGTTACTACTGGTATTACAACTGTTAGTCTGTTGGTTACCACTGTCTTCAGAGTTAAAACTGTTAGTTGAAGTCTTCATGGATTACCACTGTTGGTGGTGGTTACCACTGTTAGTAGAAGATTACAACTGCTATTGAAGATTGAAGACAAGAGTTTCAAATGTTAGTGTTATCACTGTTAGCTTGTTTACAACAGTTAACACTGCTTAGGCTAGTTACCACTGTTGGTATATTAGTCTAGTAAATTGTACAAGTGTTAACACTGTTATAGGAATTACCACTGTTTGTATAGTTGTGGTAGTTAACACTGTTTATATCTAGAATAGGAGGGAAGTTAGAGTTTGAATAATTATGGATTGTAACTGCTTCCATAATTATAGGAGATTGTTTAGCAGGACTCTATGTGTTATAAATAGAGATCCTTAACCTAGATTAGGTTAAGTTTTTTTTTTACGCAGCTTCAAGGTTTTGTAACCCTAATACATTTCAGTGTATTCGTCTTATCATTAATAAGATTGAAGCTTTCTATTATTCTGTCTTAATATACTGTTATTGATCTTCATTGTATTACTAAGTGTTATTCCGTAAACTTCTTAGTAATCATTCAAAACTGTGTTTATCTGATAGTTTATTAGATAGATCTTGGTTTAACAGATTTTTTAGAAACTACTGGAATAGCTTTGAAGTTGAAATAGCTAGTTTGACTTCAAATGTCTACTACGTTTCCATTTCTTTAAAGGTTGGAATTTATTCGATAGGAAATTAAGAATTTGACTTTTGAGGGTGGATTACATTTGTGTTCACTGATATATCTATCATGATATTTTGCAGTGTCACAACGGGCACATAATTTGTTCCACTTGTAAGACATGGGTTAACAACAGGTGTCCAACATGTCGACAGGAGCTAGGTGATATAAGGTGTCTTGCATTGGAAAATCCTCAGTGGTAGTATGTCGACAGGAACAGAATTGTATATAAAAAAAAAGATTACCCGTGCTCGTGGAGTTGGATAAAAGAGGTATAGACCTACATTCTTTATTTCACTGTGGGAGCTCTCTGTGTTTGTGAAGCTTGAGGTGTGCAGTTTGCAGCTAAGGTTGTCTTATTGGGCTAGTGTTGGTGTTGTTGTATGTTATATTTAGTTTGAGTCTGTGTATAATGTTGGTGTTTCCGTTTGTTATATTTTCTTTGAGTCTGTATATATTTTTTGTCATCAAAGTTCTCAGTAGCTTGTACTTACTTGTACCATATATGGTAGTACTTATGGTAAACGTTTTCATACAAATTTATAGAACTGAATTGCACCACATGTATTAATAGCTAAAATATCACATGTGGTAGTATATAGACTATGATATATGGTACTACCATATGTGGTAGTATCCGCTACCACATGTGGTATTGTACACTATCATATGTGATATAGTTAGTGGTATTACAAGTTATAGTTAGTGGTATCTCATGTGATATTATCTATTACCACATGTGATACTATATAATATCACATGTGTTACTATCTTCTACGACATGTATGTGGTAGTATCCGCTACCACATGTGGTATTGTACACTATCATATGTGATATTATCCGCTACCACATGTGGTACTGTACACTACCGCTATCACAAGTTATAGTTAGTGGTATCTCATGTGATATTATCTACTACCACATGTGATACTATGTAATATCACATGCGTTACTATCTACTACCACATGTATGTGGTAGTATCTGCTACCACATGTGATATTGTACACTACCACATGTGATATTATCCGCTACCACATGTGGTACTATACACTACCGCTATCACAAGTTATAGTTAGTGGTATCTCATGTGATATTATCTACTACCACATTGATACTATGTAATATCACATGCGTTACTATCTACTACCACATGTATGTGGTAGTATCCGCTACCACATGTGGTATTGTACACTACCACATGTGGTAGTATCCGCTACCATATATGGTATTGTACACTACCGCTATCACAAGTTATAGTTAGTGGTATCTCATATGATATTATCTACTACCACATGTGATACTATGTAGTATTAGATGTGTTACTATCTGCTACCACATGTATGTGGTAGTATCCGCTACCACATGTGGTATCGTACACTACCACATGTGGTATTGTACACTACTGCTATCACAGGTTATTTGTTTTTCAGTAACTCTTTCTTTTACAACTATAATGATGTAACTCTTTCTTTTACAACTATAATGATATGGTACTTGTTTATAGCATATAGTGTTACCCACAATTAAAGATGCTGCTTAATACTACGTGTGATACTAGTTGCTACTACATGTGATAGTTTATGCAACCACATGTGATACTATGAAACATACCACATGGGGTACTTGTTTATAAAAATAAAAGTATATTTTTAAAAAAAATCAAGTTACTAGCTGCTACTACATTCGATACTTATGCTAGTACATAAGATGTGAAATGTGAGACTTTATTTACAATAATCATAAGTTTGAACCTAAGATAATGATTGATATCACATGTGATACTATGAGGTACCACATGTGATATTATATATAAATACTTTTACAAGTAGGTTAAGAAAAGTAAAACAAAAAAATATTCACTAAAACATTTAAAAAATAAATAAATAAACATAAAAGGATAAGTACATTAAACTCAAATTGATTTAACATATTGTATTTGAACATTAGATCAAAAATACCAACAAACACATTCAAATAATACCAAAGATACATTAAAATATACCAAAAGGATAAGTACACCTTCTCCTATTCTTCCGCAGCCATCTTCTTCTTCTCCTCTTCTTCGACAGCCTTCTTCATATTCTCTTTTGCTTCAGCAGCCTTCTTCTTCTTATCCTCTTCTACAGCCATCTTCTTTCTCTTCTCTTCTTCTTTTCCACTTCTTCAGCAGCAAACTTCTTTCTCTTCTCCTCTTCATCAGCCATCTTCTTCCTCTTTTTCTCTTCTTCATCAGCCTTCTTCTTTCTCTTTTTCTATTCTTCAGTGTCGCACCCCCAAATTTAGGATGCGAAAGCGGTTCAGGTCGAGGCACGACTAATTACGGAAATCACAACACAAAGGCATAATGAACAACTCTATATGCATCGTTAACAAAATATATTGATATAATAAAAGTTTACATCAAAAGTGTAGTTTACATTAGCTCAGTTTATGAATTGAGAGATTTACATTACATAATTACGTTATACAAAATATAATAATGCAATTAAATCTCCAATTGATTGAATCCTGAATCGAGCTAATGAATCCTGATGGGCAGTCCAACCTACTGCTAAATACCTGTGATACATGCTAAAAATGGTCAGCTAAAAGTTAGTGAGCTCACAGGTTTGTATGTAAAAACATATTGTATGAACTGCAAGATTTTAGTTGTATTTAAGTTGCAACAGCAAGATAAAAAGAGAATATACAGCCATGAGCACATAGTCTGAGTTTAACTTGAGGTGTCAGATCCACATTCAAGGATCTGATCGAGGTGCCTCCTACGAGTGCCTAATCTACACTCGCCTGAACAAATACTAATGCGTCCGTTTACCCAGTTAGTGCGTGCTAACCTGAACGAGGATTTTCAATCCTATATGGTGCCATACACTAGAATTCACGCTACAGAAGTATTACCAAACTATGTTGTGGAGGACTTTGAATTGATTAGTTGTGAAAACTCATGTAGTATGAAGTTTAGTTTCGTACTTGCATTCGTATTGTAAATAAAACAAGCAATGTATCCCACCCCTGAGAAAATAGTAAAATAGGGGCCATGAGACTCACCTGAGTCTGAAGCGTTAAGCTCAGCGAGTAAAGTAGGTAGTGTCCGAAGACTTGTAACCTGTGGGCATCCAAGACGCGCTATGGTTATAAACGTGAGTAGGTATCTTAAAAGATCACCCATGTTAGTTGTTCGTCTAACTAGTTATGTCCAAATACATTGGTTTTGTTTGATTGTTTGTTTGCGTTTTGAAAACGTGTACGACCCGTTGGTTGATATCGCGTAAAAAGTCACGTTTTTACTACCGATATATCTCTCATTCTGGAACAATACTTGGAAAATAAACTCATATAATGTACAAATCAATGAAACTTTTCCAAGAGGTCAAAATAGAAATGCACGAGAAAAATCAAGCAAAACGGACGAAAAATGAAGATTCCACACACGTTTGAAGATTCAAGACATCAAGACAAGATTTAGAGACAAAGTACCTATCACTGAGATTTCTCTTATCCAAGATATCCGTTTTCAAAATACGAATCTAACAGAAGAAGAATCAACAAAAACGGATGAAGAATGAACATTCTACGTACGCCGGAAGATTCAAACGATTCGCACGAGACATTTAAAGACCAGAGAAACATTTCAGAGATTTATTTTTATCAGAGTATTCATTTTTGAAAAAAGAATCTAACGCAAAAGAATCGACAAAAACGGACGCATAATGAAGAAGATACGCACGAATCGAGAAACGAAGCAAAAGACGGCGAACCGGGGTGGCAGGCTGCCAGCCGCCGGCTGCATGGGTGGCGGCGCCGGCTGCCTGTCCCCCGTCCACTTTTTTGTACTTGCTCGTACTCGCAGGGAACACGTGCTAGGCCTTTTCCGCAACTTTAGGGTACACGTGCTATAACATTACGCGCTTTAGGGTACATGTGCTAGCAACTTTTCCACCTTTTGCCAACATGTGCTCCTAATTGCTAAAATGCACCAATTTTCAAGTATAAATAGGTGCTCCATGGTTCATTTCAAGACACGCCTCACACACCTCAAAATACACATCTTTTCTCAACTCATACACCACTTCTACAAAATGAGTCTAACGCAACACTCTACGTGCAACACTTGTAAAATATGTTGCTTTTGATACAACATTGGATACAAAGCAACACTTTCAATATAAGTGTTGCATATACATATCTGATGCAACATTTTTTTTAAGTGTTGCAATTTTAATATAGAAAATGCAACATTTTATGAAGTGTTGCATTTATTAAGACTAAAAGACAACACTTGATGTAAAGTGTTGCAATTTTTATAAAGGATTGCAACATTCTAAAAAGTGTTGTATTTGTTACGCTAAAATAACATTTTGTTGAAAAGTGTTACAATGTTTATAAAAAAGCACATGTTTAACTGTATTTGCATTTCTTTAAATAAAAACACAATACTTGTCTTCAACTATTTGTATACGGTTTTTCGAGCTTGGGTTCAACTTGACACGTTTACAACTCAAATTATTATTTATACATAAACAAAAAATAAAATAAATATTATACGTGATAAATGAATGGAGACTGACCCGAGCTCTATCTCTCCTAAAAATTTGAAATAGTTAGATCATCTCCAATGTATGCACTAAAATATCAAATATTACATCAAATTTGATACAACGCCAAACATTAATTCATAATTTTAGTGTTTTATTTTAGCTTTAAAATATTGTTATAATTTGAGTACAAAACTTGAAAAGCTTATTTATTTGTATGATTCTTTTAAGTACGTTATCATTTAGATTAAATAATATGATCATTAAAGCAATAAAATAGAATTTTCTAACAAATTATTATAATTAAAATATTGATTTATGCAAAGAAATTGTGTAATAGACTTTTTACGAAAATAAATAAATAAAATATATATATTTAAGTTAATGGTTTGGAAGGTTAATTAATCATAAAAAAATGAATTAAAATAATTATAATGTAAAATTAGTTTATGTGGTAATATGTAAATTTCGAAATTTGATGCATACGTCGAAGATGAAACACATTTAGTGGAAACATATTCTTTAAATATGCTATTGTATTGCACCAAATTTGGTATAATGTTTACTAAATATGTTGGAGATACCCTTATAATCGTCTTGCGAATCGAACCCGAGTTTTACATATTTGGCTCGAAAGAAGACAAAACTCAAGCTCTTTAAATTCAAACTAGCTGAGCTCATTAAGCCCGGGATCGGCTCATTTACACGACTATTCATATGTTCAAAATATCTACAATTAAATCTTCATTTAATATTTTCGAGTTTCGTAAATGTTTATGACCACTTTAGATATATATGCATAATAATACTTCGCTTAACAATTCCACAATCTAATGCTAGTAATTTTTAATTTTAAACAAAGTCAATAATTCATCTCCCTCCATTCCAAAAATTAAATTTTCCCTCTATAATCCAAATTTTCATTCCCTCCCGTCCATTCCTATCCCCATCTCCAAAATTGGTTTCCTATAACCTCTCTTGAATTTTGGTACTTCCCTCTTTTTAACTTTTATTTCTTTGTAAATCGTATAGGATTCTGTAAGAAGGAACTGCATATACCTTTGTAGATTCAAGGCGGTTTTATAATTCTATGACTGATACCACTCATCCACCCCAATCTCATACAGGTAATCACTTTTCCGACTTTATTTATTTCCGATCTACTTTTATCACCCTTTAAATATCAACTACTCAGTATTTATTTTGCTATGCCCAGTTGTACATAAATGGATCTATTAAACTTTGTGCAAAGAACTTTCTCTTATGTTTTTGTATATCTTTTGATGTGATTTAGGAAATATTATGTTGTTTGAGTTTATCTTAGTGGTTTTAATTTTGAAATTGTGGGTAGTAGAAGTGGATAATTTAAAATTGCAACCAAAATCTGATAGATATCACGTTTCCTTGCAGGTAGCCAATGTAAATTATGTATTCAATTTTCTGAAATTTTCACATACTAGATTGCTTGTTTTGTGGTGTTTTATTTTGTTCTTGCCTTGAGACCTAGATAAATTATTATGGTGTTTTTCTTTTAAATAGCAACAAATCTTACTTGGTGAGTAACTCTTCTAATTGTTAGCACATAAATGTGTTTTGGTTCATAGAATATCAAAAATTGCTTAAATATGCCACTGGTTTAGAACTTAGAACATGTACGTAAACAGGTATGAGTTTATAACCTATGAAACTACTCTTATAATGCTCTTAAATCCTTATCATCTATGTCTTTAGGATGAATAAATCAGACAACCTTTATTTATGAAATTTAAAATAGTTATTAGCTACTTGCTCATGTCAGAATTTTATGCATTGTTTGTGATTAAATTACAGATCTTTGGATAGAAGATTGTACATATGTTAAAATATAAACACGATGATGTATAACTGATAAGCCTCGGGATTAGTCGCACTACAATGCTCATTTTAGAGTAATTTACTTTTGCTACTGTTAAGGTATAATCAAACTTGTTTGATGACTGTCTTTGTCTAAGGGCTCTAAGTACACACTTCTTTAACTCTTCTTTCGTTGTTAATGGTTACTAAGTTCTCATTTTACCTTTTTAGCAAAGTTGTGATGTTTTATTGTATTGTAACAGGAAACTATTGGTAGACGCAACTGAGTTGAAGCACCAAGAGGAATATCTTATAGTTATTTTGTTATCTTATAGTTATTTTGTTTGTCTAGTTTGTAAAAAGATATTGTCCAATTCTATTTTGTAATACTAGGATGCTGTAGTTATTTTCATGTAATTGTGTACGCCTAATGTTTTATAAGTATATAATATTTCTTTTTTGTATATTGTGTAGTGTTCCATTCCTTTAAAGATTTTAATAATTTGAAAAATTACAAAAATCCAAACTAAATTTAGACAATTATTGTAGCAACTTCATTATAAAAATGTTGCGATATATAATGGAAAGTGTTGCACTTACATGTAGTGAAACAAACAAAAGTGTTGCATTTAATAAATAAAATGTTGTTATAGCTTCATATCACAAATGAATATGTGTTGCCATTTATATAAAAAGTGTTGCATCTTAAAAGTGTTTTACTATCTAAAGATGGAAAACACTTTCAACAAGTGTTGCATATTATCAAAGAAGTGTTGCTTTAGACCTAAGGCGACATCGCCTAAGGCAGCACTGGGTAAAGTGTTGCTTTAGCCTTAATGCGACACTTTCAAGGGATAATGCAACACTTTATGTTTGTTGCATTAGCTTCATTTTGTTGTAGTGCACCTTCCATATCTTTCTCATTTCTCTAGTTTCTAAATTAGTATTAAGCTAAGTTTAGGAAGTTTGTTAGAATATAACGAAAGCAAGGAACGTGCTTGTAATCTTTGGTGTAAGCTTGGAGTTATTCTCATTAATTCAATTCTATTCCTTCTCGCGCATTAATATCGGTTCTTTCTATCCTTATATATCTTAATTAAATATGTATACTTTAATTATGCTAGAGATAGTTTGTGCCATGATTAGTGAGTAGATTACTATTGTATTTATTGTGATGTAGTTAGCATAAATAATTATGGGATGACCTTAAATATGTCGTGAAGTAATACGACGGCCCCAATTCGACTGTTTACTTGATATAGTACTGGAAACGCTTTTAAGCGGAGTACAAATGTATGGAAGTCGGTAAACGACCGAAGGTAGTTGTATTATGGATCGAAACTATAAAAATGGAAACTTTATAAACGGACTTATCTTGTGATTTCAAACATAAAACTTATATTCGCCTTTCGATTAACAAACGTGATTGTAACCTTGTAAAGAGAAGTCGCGAACCTTAATACTCGATCAATAGTTATCTGTGTTAAAACTATGGTTTAATTGTAAGGTCATGCAATCATCATAAAATGCAATGTGATTACGTAGAATTTCCATGAGTATAGTACACTTCCAATCACAATGTACTTATCATGAAAGCATTGCGAAGCAATTAAATTCACAACGAAAACATCGGTTAACGATTAAATACATTGTGAACTACCATAGTATTTTACGATATGGTCTGGGTTTAACTTTATGCAAAAGCTGTCAGCATTTTAATTAGATTAGATTAGTTTAGATTAGATTAGATTAGAGTAGGTAGGCTATAGGCTAAATAATCATTCACGAAAATCTAGGGATTTGTTGATTGTATTGAGAAAGGCAAGTTTAAAAATCCAATTTAAAATGATATATTTCCTTAAACCATGAAACCTATAGTAAGTTACGCAAGAAACCTAAATGCTTTCCCTCGCTTATCATGCTTGAGTTTCACTAATAGGAATTAATCAAATAAGTCCGAACATATTTTCTAAGTTAGTTGTTTGCCAGATTTGTAGTCTTTGTGGTATTAAGAACGGTTAGACTTGTTATGGACTTGTTACTCTGTTCCTTCGCCCACGAGTGAATGCGTTCAATAATAAGGGCCACTGACTCCCTCGCAAGAGAGTGTGGAGAGTTGAGCATTGTCTGTCTAATCAGAATCATGATACCCTAGTTCCTCGTGACATATCAGTTGATAACCGACTGATAAGGAATCTACGGGTTATACCATAAGCTATCGAATCTAGTAAACATTCCCAATTTAGATAAACGTTTTCTCTGAAAAGTCATCATCCCATATTATGAGCTAATGAAATCACAACAAATATTACTTTCCATTATTTGATTTATTATCATCTTTTATTCATTTTATTTAGTTTACTTAGTAACTGAACCAAAACCCCCAACGCACTTTTATAAAAACCTGTACTAGAAAAGAACGATTGATTGGATCACCTTCGTTTCATCTCCGTTTATCTTTAAGAATGACTCTATGTCATACTTACCATCTACTAACCTTTGGTTCAGTGGTAATAAGTCACACTTAGACCTCAACATTTACAAATTTAAAACACCCACCGATAGGAGTTGTGATCACTCGCGCTTGCGAGGATTCAACACCCCATCATTGGTGACGGCTGTAATAATAATTGTCAAAGTATTATTATCATTATGTTTCATTGTATACTTATCAAAGTATTTGTATAGTGTGTACAAGTATCATCGTATAAGGTTTTGTGATAGTAAGTGTTTAACACTTAGTGTGAAAAGTATTTTCAAGTCCTGGCTGACGGGGGTCTAGGGGCAGTGCCCCTGGTAGCGAGGTCCAAGGGACAGAGTCCCTGGCTGGGGTCAAGCTGCCAGGTCAGCTTGGAGAATTTTTATTTCTACTACATTGCTTTAGTGAAAAACGCATTTAAAATATGAATTTGGGTATCGTTAAGTGATAAAATTTCAAGTCTTGACACATAGTAAAAATCTGTGTTTTCAAGGTTCTAATTTGTGCAACATAGAACGTTGTGTCGCAGGTCATGATTGCGACATAGGTGTTTGTATCGCATTATGCGAAATCCGCAATTCAATGCGACATAAGGTGTTGTGTCGCTACATGCGACATCCGAAAGTGTTGCGACATAGACATTTGTGTCGCTATATGCGACATAGGTAATGGTTTGCGACATAGGGCTTTGTGTCGCAAAGGCTCTAGGCCTGGTGCGACACAAAGGGTCTGATCGGATTTCAAGGCTCGCGTTTGTGGTCAAAGACCCCGGTTTGACCCGAAATTTTACACAAGCTTCACAATGGTTATTAGTGTCTAGGAAAATTATTGGTTTATGTCGGGGATGTCCCAAGGTGTCAGTTTCATTAAAATGACCAAAACCACAACTTTTGACAAATGTTTCAAAAACAAGTATTAACTAGTTATTTGGACATAATCTTGCTAGATAAACAACTAAACATGTAAATAAGTAAAAATACAAGAGTTTTCGAAAGTGTCGGGATCTTACAAAGTAGTCGGGATCTTACAAAGTAGTCGGATGAAGATTCCGAAAAGGTACGAATGTTCCTCGTGTCGTGGTGGTCGTTTTATCCTAACGAGTCTTGAAAGATGATGATTATTTGAAGGTGATGGTGGATTTGATTAGGGTTTTTAGTGAGAAAGTTGAGAGAAAAATGGAGGTAGAGAGAGAGAGAGAGAGAGAAAGTGAGTGTGTGTGGGTTGTTGTGGTCAAAGAAAGAAGAAAGGGAGGGAAGAAAAGGTGGGGGTGGGGTGTTGGTGGTGAGGGCCGGCCCACATGGGTCCCACCCCATGTGTGGTTGGCTAAATTTTTGTCCCCCGCATTTGCGCACCGTACGGTGTTCATTTTCCCGATCGTTTAAACGTTTATTTAAATGCGTAACGTTATTTAATTGCGTTCTCGTTTTCGATTTAAATCTCGATATTTAAAGTGGGAGTATTTTATTAAAACACTTTGTTTTGAGTTATAAGATTATAACTTTGATTGATCTCGTTTGTTGGACGCGTCTCACGCGTTTAATTCGTGTCGGTTACGTTTCAAACAAAACGTATATTGTTTCGTATATTATTAATACATAATAATATAATGCAAATAACTACTATTTAATTACTAATTAGTTTTATGTTATTTATTAAAAAGTTTTCACCAACGTCTGTATGAAAATGTATCGGAATCCGTCCGATAGGAAAATGTACGATTTATATAAATCGCGCACGTGTATATATTCTCAAATATATATAATGATACACATAATTAGCCTATTACAAAACTAATTACATATATTAACAAAGTGATTAGGCACTAATACAAGTCTGTCGGGTGTCACATTCATCAGCCATCTTCTTCCTTTTATCCTCCTCCTCATCATTGTTTTTGTTTTCATCTTCTTTAGACATGTTCTTATTTTCTACTTCCACCATTTGTGTCTGTTTTACAAAAATTTTCCCTTGTAACCTTTGGCTGCACTATAGGTGGTGAAGCTCTGGAAGCAGCAGCTTTAGTAAAACCCACATTAGAAGGTGACTAAGGTGCGATGGTTGGATTCATTTTAGGACCAGCTTTACGAGATTTTCTCGCCTCTCTCTGTTTTGCAATTAAAAACTCGGCAATAGTAAGGCGATCTGGAACACCCTCTTTCACTGTAAAAAAATGATAATTGAACACAAAACATAAGCAACAAAAAACAAAATGATGAATAAAATACAATATAATCCCCAAAAAAAGGAAAAAAGAAGAGAAAACAATACAATATCACAGGTGGTAATATAAGGTACCACAAATGGTAAAAATATGGTACTATATGGTACCACGGGTGATAATATAAGGTACTACATGTGATACTATAAGCTACCACAAGAGAAAATATATGAATTTTAAAAATAAGCAACAACCAACAAACACCAACCAACAAATAATTAAAACAAGCAACAACAACATTAGCAAAACACAAAACAACAACAAAAACAACGTCAACAACGTATAAAAAAATAACATTTAACATTCAATAATCATAAATAACAAAACTATCTCATTAAAGCTCTTACAAACTAAAAACAAATGATATTGCATACAACACATTCAAAGCATCACATAAAAATATCAGATACAAGTACAATACTTATATTTATCATCATTATTATCATGAAGTCACTGATATCATGTAATACACATATTCAACAGCAAACAAAAATATAAAATGGTTATATGTATTCTACTTAAGTTCACTATTATCATTGACAAAAACACAACTATCTACAAAACATTCAAGTGAAGTTAAGCATTCATTAAAAAATACATAACAGAAAAATTGATATAAATAATTACCAAGAAAGTACATGTTCATTTTCATCATTCTACACACACCAAGGCATACAAACACAACAACAGATACTATAAAGTACCACATGTGATACTATAAGCTACCACAACCAACAAACTAACATACCAGGTTGAAGGCTTTGGATAGGAATCGCGTTGATAGGACATTTTGAAGACGCTGCTCGACCTATTTCGTCACGTACATCCATCTAAACACAGAAAAAAGAAGGTTAGCTACTGATACTTTGAATTTAGATGACGTGTTAATATCTAGGGTTTCACAAAAATGAAATCGATACAAACCGTAAGTTATAATGTTGATTCGAACAATGTTGATCAAAGAAAACTTGGATTTACAGAACGAATTCGAAGATTCAACTGCGACTTCAATGATTTACAATGTTATTTGTGTTAGGGTTTCTACAAAACCAAATCGACCAAAAAATGAAGGTTAAACGATTATTCAAACCAACGAGATCGAAGAAAACTATGATCTAAAGATGGAATTGGAAGTTTGATTTGCTTAATCGAAGTTAGTCTGTGTGTTTTTTGAACTAGGGTTTGAGAATTACAGAGAAAACAAAGGGAAGAAGAGGGAGTGTTTGTGTTTTGAAAGAAAAGACAATGAATTAGTTAAAATGCAAATTTACCAAATTACCCCTCTACCCAAAATTAGTATCAGCTTATTTAATCAAATTAAAATTGGATGGTTAAATGTAGACCCTTGATTTCATTGATCCAATGGATGATATTCATCCCTTCATTCTCATCAAAATACCAATACTCAAATGAAGTTTAGTTAGACATTTATAATGGGATAGAGGGTATATAATTTCTTTAATCTTTCCATCGACTTACCCTGTAGTAGTTTTTTTTTATCTTAAAAACGGATAAGAATCAACCGAACACACAAGTTGCGCCAATTATTCCCCCAAATCCACCCAGTCAACTCAACTCCAGTCCCGCTAAAAACCCTAATTTCAGTCTCCGCATCCACAAATTTAAATCTGAATTCATCCTTCATTATCTAGAAAATATACTATTCTCATACTCATACGCATATATACTTGCTTCTTATCCCCAATTCAATTCAATTTTCCTTTCTCTATCTATCTGCAATCATTATATAGATTTGTATTTTGTATATATATATATATAGAATCATTGTATACAAAAATTAAATCAACGCAAGACACGTTGCACCTCATCGTAACCGCCACGGTACTCTTATCTCTTCATCAACTGTATATTTACACTCGTTATATCTATCTGTATAATATATATGCAGTCAATCTCAGCCAACTTTGATCATTGATGTGTATTTGATATCATTCTAGCATCTGTAACAAGAACTGAGGTAGAATTTGTGTTAATTGAGCTATAATTTGAACGCGAATACGTATAATTAGGTTAAGTTATTGTGCTTACAGAATGGATGTAAGTAGTGAGGCTAAAGTGGATGCGTTTTTGATCGGACCGTCGACGATTTTAGGCCGGACTATTGCCTTTAAAGTCCTGTGTTTGAAGTCAATGGCGCATTTGAGGCGTCAGATCACTCATTTGTTGGTTTATTACTTTTATAGTATAAAGGGGTATGTATCAGGTACTGTTATGCCTGTGATCTCGTGGTTGCATCCACGTAATCCGCAAGGTATATTACTGTTGGTGACGCTAATGGCGTTTTTACTTAAAAGGTGTACGAATGTGAAAGAGAGGGCTGAGATGGCGTATAAGAGGAAATTTTGGAGGAATATGATGAGGGCTGCGGTAACGTATGAGGAATGGGCTCATGCTGCTAAGATGTTGGATAAAATGACGCCTAGATTGAATGAGTGCAATCTTTATGATGAAGAGCTTGTTAGGAACAAGCTTGAAGAGCTCAAGCATCGTCGTCAAGAGGGTTGTATAAGAGATATTATATTTTATATGAGAGCTGATCTTGTTAGAAATCTTGGTAATATGTGCAACCCGGAGCTTCATAAGGGTAGACATCAGGTGCCGAAGCTCATAAAAGAATACATTGATGAGGTTTCTACACAATTGAGAATGGTGTGTGATTCTGATTGTGAGGAACTTCTTTTAGAAGAGAAGCTTGCATTTATGCATGAGACGCGTCATGCTTTTGGAAGGACAGCTTTGCTTCTAAGTGGTGGTGCATCTCTTGGAGCTTTTCATATTGGTGTGGTGAAAACATTAGTAGAACATAAGCTCTTGCCTCGAATTATTGCTGGGTCCAGTGTTGGATCCGTTATGTGTGCTGTTGTTGCCACCAAATCGTGGCCAGAGCTTCAGAATTTTTTTGAAGATTCATTGCATTCTTTGCAGTTTTTTGATCAAATGGGTGGAATTTTCAATATTTTTAAACGGGTTACAACACTGGGTGCAGTTCATGATATCAGACGTTTGCAGGTGATTTTAAGGAACTTGACTAACAATCTTACATTTCAAGAAGCTTATGACATGACGGGCCGTGTTCTTGGGATAACTGTATGTTCCCCAAGAAAGCATGAACCTCCAAGATGTCTCAACTACTTGACTTCACCTCATGTAGTTATATGGAGTGCGGTCACTGCCTCGTGTGCTTTCCCGGGACTCTTTGAAGCTCAGGAGCTCATGGCAAAGGATAGAAGTGGAGAAATTGTTCCGTATCACCCTCCGTTCCATTTGGGCCCAGAAGAGGCAAATGGCAGTTCTACACGTCGCTGGAGGGATGGTAGCTTGGAGATAGATTTACCCATGATTCAATTGAAAGAGCTTTTTAATGTAAATCATTTTATTGTGAGTCAAGCAAATCCTCATATCTCTCCTTTGCTGAGGCTGAAAGAAGTTGTAAGAGCTTACGGAGGCAACTTTGCTGCAAAGGTGTGTTAAATTTATTCAAGCTATTCTTTCATTAGATGATATTAGATAATTACTGTAGTGAGATGGAAATGCAGTATATGATTCGCATAACTTTTAATTGATTTCTACATTTTTGACATTTTAACGTTGGCTCCCTGCAGCTCGCCCATCTAGTCGAGATGGAGGTAAAATACCGATGTAACCAGGTGTTGGAACTTGGCTTCCCATTAGGTGGACTTGCAAAGCTATTTGCTCAAGATTGGGAGGGTGATGTTACTATTGTTATGCCTGCTACCTTAGCTCAGGTGTGTTTTAGATAGTTTATAATCGAAGGTTTTCATTGTTAAGCTACCATTTCAAGATTATCATATTGGGTTACTTTTGATATAACGGAAGCTTTTCTTTTTTTAATGGACTGATTAATATTTATTTGTGTTATCCAGTACTCAAAAATCATACAGAATCCATCTCATTTAGAGCTTCAAAAGGCTGCAAACCAAGGAAGGAAATGTACATGGGAGAAGCTTTCAGCCATTAAAGCCAATTGCGGGATTGAGCTTGTTCTTGACGAGTGTGTAGCGATTCTGAACCACATGCGTAGGCTTAAAAGGAGTGCAGAGAGAGCTGCTTCAGCTACAGCTACAGCTACCCATGGGTTAGCCAACGCGGTCAGGTTCAACGCGTCTAAAAGAATCCCTTCATGGAGTTGCATGGCACGAGAGAGCTCAACGGGATCCTTAGAAGATCTTGCTGATGTGGCTTCATCTATCCACCAGGGACTTGGTGGGCGGAACTGGCGGCTTAACCACAACACACATGATGGAAGTGATAGTGAATCCGAGACTGCAGATTTAAATACTTGGACAAGATCTGGTGGGCCTTTAATGAGGACAGCCTCTGCTGATCAATTTGTTGACTTTGTTCAAAACTTGGACTTTGACACCAAAACGAACAACGCAATGCCACACCGTCAGAACTCAAGGATGACAGTAATCCCACCTGAGAGAAACTCAGATTTAGAGTCTGACATAAGGGATATGAACAATAGGATTCACACAAGCATTACAGTTTCTGAAGGTGATCTTTTGCAGCCAGAGATGATTCATAATGGCATTGTATTTAATGTAGTGAAGAAGGAAGACGTGACCCCATCCAATAGAAGCCATGATTCAGAAAATAACAACTCACCATCAGACTCGGCTGCTGAATGTGTACAACTCGACTGCCCAGAGAAAGAGACAGATGGCAGCTCAGCATCCGAATACGGTGATGCTGATATTGGCCATGATGACCATGAATCCATGGATCGAAGTGGTCCTATAGATGATGAGGATAGTAGTCAGTAGTCACGTATGTATTGAAAGTTATTAACTGTTGTAAGCTTATGATTGCTTGTGTATTTCAGGTTTCAAGATCTTGCTTGTTTAGCTGATCGCCTGATACTGTACATTCTTAACCAAATATTCTGCATTAAAAACGTCTCATACAGCTCACATTATATGATCACAAAAGTATGAATGTACTCTCGCAGCTTTTGTTTTGGGAGCATGTAACTAAATAAAGAATAGAGTGACACTTTAGTCTTTTTGATAAAGACGAATATTGACACGACGTTCATACTTTCCTATATTACAGAATATACGGCGAAACTTTGAACCCGTGTCACACCTAATTCAAGAAATATCACCACCCAATTTTTTCCGATAACAACACATATCACGTTATCTTTTTTTGTTTTTTTTTTTTTTTCTTTTTCTTTCTAAATAGTATATAACCTGCGAATTCGCGGGGTTACAACTAAAAACTATCTATAAATGATGTATGAAAGATTGGCTGAATTAATGTAATATTGAAAAAAGTACTACACCAACCGAAATCAATATTATATGTTTCAAAGAACACCAAATCCAGAATTCAGACATAAGCAAGAATTATATAAATAGTCTTAGAACAACTAATAATAAACTTTTTGAAGCAAGAAACTCCTTTTACATGAACCTCCTAAACATCTGTTGTCTCGGTATCATTCAATGAGATTCTTGTTGATATGGAAGAATTGTTTTAGATGAATAGTACGATGCCCTTCATGAACTTTTCGTATTAATTAGCATCTTAGAAGCAGAGGACGAATTAGAAAAGTACGGAGCACCTACACGTTAGAAATAAGGTATGGTCAAATAAAGTTACACGACACCATGTATGAGATCAATGGCTTAAATAAATACATAAACTAATACAAACCTTCGATTAACGCCAAATCAACAAATAAAACGACTGTAACGATACGTCATTGTTCATCACCATGTTAACCTGTGTATTCTGATAATTTGCTGGCGTAATTACTGAATATATAATAAATCAACTAATATATTATCACTGCATATGAAGAAAGTAATATTAACAACAAACATTTGAGTCCATATTTTCTTAAGATGAATTATATAATAATAAGTAAATGACATACTATGAATCTCAAAGCTCCAGAAATAAAGCCACGGTTTCTTGACCTCCCTAAACAACAGCGTCCGAATTATAGTACACCATAATATAGAATACTTCCATTGTTATGCCAGGTCTCCAGGATACCCCATACACCAGAATATGTACGATCTATATCTTCACCAATACTTAGGATAATTAGACCAATCGTTTTGGCTATATTCCGGTTAAATCCAAAATACCACAGTCTGTTTCACATCAGTGCAGATCCCACAGCTTTCGGATCGTTGATCCATGTATCCCACTGAATCTATGCATCCTTTAATCTTAGCTTCATCCACTCAAACGATCTAACTTGAACTTCCTGAAACAAACCCGCTCCTCACAATGTTTTCTTCCCAAATACTTTTGCATTCCTATTTTTCCAAATAAGGTACATGGTAATCCACAAAGTACCCTTCCACAACTCCGTAACCAGTTTTCTATTACTAATAGTATGTACCGAATCAAACAAGGACCCAATATCAAGCATATTCCCACAACCAATAGTCTACCATCGAAATACTTTTGCATTATATTCGTATAATACTTGTACAATTTCTTGTATCGCTATCATAAGACTCTTTTTGTGTGGTGGACATCACATTACTCATTATATAAAGCGATAAATTCAGTCCATGCTTCTCCGTATATGTAATATTATCACTTGTCTATGGAATTATCTTAAGATTAAACATGTCTAACAGGGATTGAGCGATTTAATCGGGTTATAACCAACCAAAAATAAATAAAACCTTCTATATCAATTTACTCAAATAATAACTTACTGCTAAAAATATAATGATTTTGGCAAATCATAGCTGACACACTAACAAGTTACCGTTGGTATATATGTACACGACTTAAGCATGTCCGGAAATTAATGAGTCTATGGGAGGCGCGCACTTAATCATTTAGACACGATTAATAATTAATAATGTATTAATTATTATACACATTTAATATAAACTAAATTTGAGGGACTTAAATGTTAAGTGGACAAACTTGTATTGGGTTTGAATTGGGTTTATATGGGCTGATTTTTAGGTATCCATATATCACTCAAAAACCTATTAAAGCCTATAAATACAAGGCTAAGTTAGGGTTATTAGTATCCTAAATACAATACCCTAAACAATTAATAAAAACCCTCTATCTTCTTTTGTCTTTGGTGAGCCGTCGATTAACAAACCCCAAGGGTATTTGTTTGCCTTTTGACGTAAATTACAAATAGAAGAAAGCTATTAAATTAGTTAATTGTGTTATAGCAAGGTTACAAGTTTATTAAATGTGTTTCGACTAGCATCGTTATCGTGTTGTTGTGAAGGTGGTGTGCGTGCAACCCTAGAGGGTTTTACCATTAGTGAAACCTATTCGTTTTACCAAACGATTATTTGGAGCTAGCTAAAAGGTACATGTTTTCTATCTTAACTAATTATAAATACGTGTTTATTCGCTTCCGCAATTGTATGACAATTTGTTATAGTTATTTGCTATATTGTAACAGTGGTATCAGAGCCACACGTATAATTGTAATTAGTTAGATATGTTACACATCAAATTTGTGAGGTATGTTTGTTTCGACGACCGAAGAAAAAAAAAAGAGTTTTTTGTTTTGATTATGGGGATTTAGTCGACGAACAAAAGTTAACGAAAAGAAAAAAAAATTGTTTTTAGTTTAGTTGATGAGATCCAAGTCGGTGAACCTGACCAACAAAAAAAAAAGAAATATATAATATTTTTTTTGGGGGAAGATTAAATTGCATGTTCGCATGAATGTAAAAAAAAAAAATTGTTTTCTTTTGGTTGTTATGGATCAGCGACCAAACATCAAGATTTTTTTTTTTTTTTGTTTTAATAAACCTTAAAGTTAACTATTACACTTTTAAAAAACCCACTGTGAATTTGATGTTTAACAAGAATAATAACGTATTTAATGTAAATTGCTTTGTTATTATTAGTGTACTTTTAATTATCTAAATAAAGGGTATCCATGAAATTCATGCATAATTTGTCATGGATATCACTTTGATATATTGATATGCTAGTTAGAATTAATTGTTAATTGAGATGACATGCTTAAAAGTTGATTGGTGTAATTATGTGCTACTTGTTTAAATTGTTTAATTGACAAGTTATCCCTAGTTTGCCATGCTTTAGGGTTTCACCCATCCAAAAGTTGCATGAAAATTAATTGTTAATTGTTTAATAGTTTTAGTAGTTTAAAGTATACATACTAAAACATAGTGGCCATAGGATCAATGCCCCTTAAGTTAGTCGATTAGTTTAGTTTAATTATTATTTGCCAATTATTGACTTGTGACGCAAAATTGTTTTTAGAAAATAAAATTAAACTTGACTAAATGACTATGAAATTTGATTTAGAGTTTGTAATATTACATATTTATGACGCATATGGGTTGGGCTCATATACCGTAATTTGCTCCCATGTCATAAAATATTTAATTGATTACAAATTTATTTAATAAAATTGGTATCTTTCATCGCTAAAGAAACACCGGCTCACCTATTTGAACAAACTATAAGAGAGCTATAAGTCTGGAGGCTCTGTCTCCTTAAAGAAAGTGGGTTACTTAATCAGCCTTGTGCTAGCCTTACTTCTGCGGTTCTTTGTGCGTTCAAATGGAGCTACCGAGCTCTTTATGTTGATGTAAGATAAAATATATTTTTTTTATTAAAACCTATGATATGAATATGGTGCATGCATATTCATACATATTTGATAACACATCAAATTGCGTTACCCTAAAACTTAAGTCATTGCCATCCAATTGTAAGAACACTTGCAGTTGCTTTTTACTCTGCGTGAGACGTAGGTACATTGCAATCCCAAGGTAAATTACCATTCATCGTGAGACGGTGGTGGACTATTTACAGTTCTTAATTGGACGACTTAAAACGAGTTAAGCAGTGAGATCCTTAAGCCCGTGGTAAAAGATGGGATGAAACATGTTTACAAATTCACTTATGCTTGTTTCATAAGTAGTATTTGTAAGTCCCATAATTTCTAGGAATTGCACTAGTAATGCAATTATTGATCGTCACTTACCTTTTGAGTAACATCATTACTAGCAGATCAACTGATGTAATGGTGCTATGTCAATAGGATCCTAGCCTTATAGAAAATTAATAGTTTACTTGGTTAAACTTGGGTAAATTAATTATTCTATAAGGGTTAATTATCGAAAATACTGATTTTTGAACTTTATCTGTTTTGTAGATGGCAACTAATCCTGCCCAAAACCAAAACACTTCGTCTTTCAGGCAACAATTTGAGAGAGAGAAACTTACTGGTTCTAATTTCAATGACCGGTATCGTTCATTGAGGATTGTCCTCCGAGCTGAAAAGAAAGCTGATGTTCTTGAACAACAGCTTATGAACGCCCCTGCTGAAAATGCTACTAATGAGCAAAAGGCAGAGTATTCTGCTGCTTATGATCGTTACAATGATGTTGCTTGCTTGATGCTCGCAAGCATGTCGCCCGAGCTAAAAGAGCAATTTGAGTTCCATAGCCCATTTGATATGATAAATGAGTTAAGGTCATTGTACGAAAAGCAAGCAGGAGTGGAGTTGTTTGACATTGTTCAAAAACTACATTCTTGTAAGCATGAATCAGGGAAACCAGTCAGTCCACATGTTCTTAAAATGAAGAGCTATTTGGAGCACTTGGCAAGGCTCAACTATGCTTATCATCAGCCTGTTGCAATTGGACTAATCCTTTGTTCTCTTTCCAAAGAGTTTGAGGGATTTGTGCCCAATTATAACATGCATAGTATGAATAAGACCGTAGTTGAACTTCATTCTATGCTCATTGAGTATGAGAAAAACCTTCCCAAGAAAGCTGAAACTCCCGCTGTGATGATGATCAAAGGGGGTAGAATCCAGAAGAAGCCGCAAGCTGCTAAAGGAAATCCGAAAGGGAAAGGCAAGAATAAGCAAGCTGTTGCTCGTATTCCCAAACCCAAGAAGACTCCTCCAGCTAAGAAAGAGCATCCGGCAAAAGATGAGGTATGCCACCACTGTGGTGAAGTGGGGCATTGGAGAAGGAACAGTCCTGACTATCTTGCCGAGTTGATGAAAAAGAGGAAGCAAACGGCTGGCAATATTGCCAGTACTTCAGGTATCTTCACCATAGAATTATTTTCTTTTTCTAAACATGACTCTTGGGTATATGACACTGGTTGTGGTACTCACATCTGTAATACCTTACAGGGTCTTAGAGGAAGAAGGAAACTGAAGCCAGGAGCTTTGCAACTGACAGTGGGCAATGGTCTGCCAGCAGCTGTGGAAGCAATTGGAAATTATGATTTAATTTTACCTTCTGGTTTAGTAATTTGTTTAGACAATTGTCATTACGCACCTTCTATTACTAGATGTGTTGTTTCAGTTTCTCTTTTGAAAGACAACGGTTATGTAAACTCGTTTACTGATAATGGTATTTCTGTTTCTAAAAATGATGTTCATTGTTTTGATGCTATTCCTTGCAATGGTATTTATGAAATAGATATGCGTGGTTGTGTTTCAAATTATAATTCTATGTATCATATTAGCAATAAAAGAGCCAAGCCTAACTTGGAATCTTCTTATCTATGGCACTGTCGTCTTGCTCACATAGGCAAAGATCGCATTAAAAGACTTCAACGTGAAGGTCTTTTAAAATCAAGTGATGATGCATCATTTGATAAATGCGAGTCTTGTATATCTGGCAAAATGACAAGGAAACCTTTTTCACATCAAGTGGAAAGGGCTTCTGATCTTCTTGGGATAATACATACCGATGTTTGTGGCCCACTTAGATATGTGTCTAGAAAAGGTGCTAGCTACTTCATAACCTTTATGGATGATTTCAGTCGTTATGGTTATGTTTACTTGTTGAAGCATAAACATGAAGTCTTTGAAACATTCAAAGAGTTTAAAAATGAAGTAGAAAATCAACTCGGAAAAACCATCAAGATCCTTCGTTCGGATCGAGGTGGTGAATACTTAAGCCAAGAGTTTAAGGATTATCTAAAGGCGTGTGGAATCGTCCAACAGCTTACTCCTCCATATACACCACAACATAATGGGGTGTCGGAGAGGAGGAATCGAACCTTGTTAGACATGGTTAGATCGATGATGAACCTTACAACTCTACCTCTATCATTTTGGGATTATGCTCTTGAGACTGCTGTACGCATTCTCAATATGGTTCCAACCAAGAAGGTTGATAAGACACCACATGAATTGTGGCATGGGACGGTCCCTAATTTGTCTTACTTAAAGGTCTGGGGATGTGAGGCGATGGTAAAGAGAGACACGCCTGACAAACTCGAGCAAAGATCTATTAAGTGTATCTTTGTAGGATACCCAAAGGAAACGATGGGTTACTACGTCTATATCCCTTCTGAACACACTGTCAAAGTTGTGAGATATGCGGAATTCTTTGAAAAGGATCTCGTACTTCAAAAAGACAGTGGGAGGGCGGTAGAACTTGAAGAAATTCAAGAAGATGCATCACCTTCTGAAGACACTAGTAGTCATCAAATTGAACAAGAAAGTCTTGAGGTTCAAAATGATGATGAGGTTCCACTTCGTAGGTCCAATATGACTATACGTGCTCCCGAGAAGTTATGTTTAAATGTAGAAACTGAGGAGCATGTATTAGGGGATTTAAATGAACCTAAAAACTTCAAAGCTGCATTAACAGATCCAGAATCTGCAAAATGGCTTGAAGCTACAAAAGTGGAAATGAAATCCATGAAAGATAATCAAGTTTGGAGCTTGGTTGATCTTCCACCCAATGCTCAAACCGTTGGGTGTAAATGGATCTTCAAGAAGAAGACCGATATGGATGGAAATGTACACACCTACAAAGCTCGTCTTGTAGCGAAGGGTTATACTCAAGTCTACGGAATTGACTATGAAGAAACCTTCTCTCCTGTGGCGGCAGACATTCGAGCTATTAGGATTCTTATAGCCATAGCTGCGTACTATGACTATGAGATTTGGCAAATGGATGTCAAGACTGCCTTCTTAAACGGTTATCTAGACGAAGAGGTCTATATGGATCAACCTGAAGGTTTTATTGACCCATCTCATCCCAACAAAGTATGCAAGCTTCAAAGGTCCATTTATGGACTCAAGCAAGCGTCTAGAAGTTGGAATAAACGGTTTGACGATGAGATCAAAAAGTTTGGTTTTACTCAAAACCAAGATGAGCCATGTGTATACCTCAAGGCTAGTGGGAGAAATGTTACTTTTATGATCTTGTATGTCGATGACATATTAATCATGGGAAACAATGTTCCAATGTTACAAGATGTAAAATCCTATCTTGGAACATGTTTCGCTATGAAAGATTTAGGAGAAGCGGCATTTATACTCGGAATCAAGATCTATAGAGATAGGTCAAAGCGGATGATTAGTTTAAGTCAAAAAGCTTATATTGATAAAATCTTAAAGAGATTTAGGATGGAAAATTCCAAGAGAGGGAATATTCCAATGCTCGAAAAGCTTGACTTAAGTAGTAAACAAGGTGCGTCTACACCTGATGAGGTGAAGCAAATGCAAAATGTTCCTTATGCTTCGGCTGTAGGATCCATTATGTATGCTGTGAGATGCACTAGGCCTGATGTTGCGTTTGCGCAAAATATTGTAAGTCGTTTTCAACAGAATCCAGGAGTGAGACACTGGACTGCTGTTAAGAACATTCTTAAGTACTTGAGATCTACTAAAGATATGGTTCTGGTTTATGGGGGAAATCCTGCAGCTGAGCTTAAAGTAACTGGTTATTGCGATGCTGGGTTTCAGACTGACAAAGATGATATGAAATCTCAGTCAGGATACGTCTTCACCTTAAATGGAGGAGCATTAGATTGGAAAAGCAAGAAGCAAACTACTACTGCCATGTCTGCAACAGAATCTGAGTACATTGCTGCCTCGGAAGCCGCCATGGAAGCTGTTTGGATTAGAAAGTTTATTTCTGGGCTCAGCGTGGTTCCCTTAAATAAATCACCTATGGAATTATATTGTGATAATTCCGGTGCAATCATAATTGCCAATGAACCTGAAGTTCAGAAAGGTGCCAGACACTACCAAAGGAGAGTTCACTATGTTCGAGAGCAAATCGAACTAGGTGAAATCAAGTTACTCAAAATTCGCACAGAACATAACTTAGCTGATCCGTTCACTAAAGCTTTATCGAGAGCAAAGCTTACTGAACATGCTGAAGGCATAGGACTTCGTCTAGCTAGTTATCCCATGTAATATTGTGATTAGTATTTGGATATGAGATGTAAAACATTTTATTTATTAATGAAATAAAGTACTTGGTATGTTTATTTTATTTAAATATTAGTGTATCTAATTTTTGCATGTTTAATCCTTGAATAATTTATTATTATTCTAAATTATCCAATGTCGATTGACTCTATGGGAATATAGTCAAACTAAGACATATCTGAGTGATTAGTCAGAAAGGGTCTCACTAAACTCACATGATATTCATACAGATGCATATCGGATTCCCCAATTTATCGAGTTATTACTTTATGGATCGTCGTCATTAAGGAATATTCGAAAATGATTATTTATTGAATCCTTAGACTTGAGATGCAAGTAGGTTCAGCGTGTATGGATTGCATCTTCTTGATATGGTTCTAACTATTCGTAAATGGTAGTTACACAGGACTATTTTCAGAAGTGTAGTGAAATGCATGACTGACACATGCAGTCAATACAGAATTTGTTCCTTCAATAAGTTATTGAAGAATGATACTTCTAGGCCGCTCATTAGGTATTAATCAGATGTGTGTATGGCCATACCAAAATGAAATCTAGATGTGTCTTGATTCATTTTGTAATCTTGATTAATTACATGAAATGAGAAATAGTATAGTTAAATCATGAAATGACATTGATCCATATTCATGATTAACACTAGTATCTGAAACAAAGGGATTGTAAATGTTGAAATCATTATCTGAGACTTTATGAAACGAAACTCGGAAATTTCTGGGAGCATTGGAGTGTTGCTAGACGCTAACCAATGTTATTGCTTAAGACATGTCCAAGTGGGAGCTGTTGGTATATATGTACACGACTTAAGCATGTCCGGAAATTAATGAGCCTATGGGGGGCGCGCACTTAATCATTTAGACACGATTAATAATTAATAATGTATTAATTATTATACACATTTAATATAAACTAAATTTGAGGGACTTAAATGTTAAGTGGACAAACTTGTATTGGGTTTGAATTGGGTTTATATGGGCTGATTTTTAGGTATCCATATATCACTCAAAAACCTAATTAAAGCCTATAAATACAAGGCTAAGTTAGGGTTATTAGTATCCTAAATACAATACCCTAAACAATTAATAAAAACCCTCTATCTTCTTTTGTCTTTGGTGAGCCGTCGATTAACAAACCCCAAGGGTATTTGTTTGCCTTTTGACGTAAATTACAAATAGAAGAAAGCTATTAAATTAGTTAATTGTGTTATAGCAAGGTTACAAGTTTATTAAGTGTGTTTCGACTAGCATCGTTATCGTGTTGTTGTGAAGGTGGTGTGCGTGCAACCCTAGAGGGTTTTACCATTAGTGAAACCCATTCGTTTTACCAAACGATTATTTGGAGCTAGCTAAAAGGTACATGTTTTCTATCTTAACTAATTATAAATACGTGTTTATTCGCTTCCGCAATTGTATGACAATTTGTTATAGTTATTTGCTATATTGTAACAGTTACGAACATCTTAGTGATTTTGGAGAAAAAGAGTTTTTGGTTTACCCGACCCATTTCAACATACATGTACCCATATAATCTCATAAGGTTGTCTGCGGAAACTACCGGATATAATTTAACTCGTTAAACATATTCCCTCGATAGCTACTTCTTTTGAATTTGACTCGTTTGAGAAAAATCACAACCGCACATGACTAATTCACAAGTAAATGGGTTGCACAATAATCAAGATTAATACCAAGTCAGTAAAAGCAGAATGGTTGTATATGATTAGAGCCAATACTTAACAAACATGTAAAACGCGTACTTTAAAACCATCGCTTAATCAATAGTGTGCACTACTCACGATCCATCAACTGCCAACCACCATCACCATGTAAAAACATACCTTGAAGGTACAAGCACATAAATATGATTATAGCTTATATGTTGTACGTCACTCCAAATTAACATGTTTACCTCCCAATAATATCGTGTTTTTTGCTAGAACAGTGGCTACTCGCAAGAAAAGCCTAATGAGATAGGTTCCTAAAATATATAGTTGTGTATGTTTCTCCTATTAAGATATGTATATCATAATAGGCTTGGCCCATTACACGATCGGACTTAGGGTTTACAGTTCATTCTCTATTTATACTTTGTAATATTTTGCATTATGGGATATGGAAAACACAATTAGTTTTATGGTATTAGAGCAATGTTTAACCTAATCACTTCTCTCAAAATCTAAATTAGCCGCCGATGATCTTGTTTGGTTATTTTGTTCCGGCGATCTAAATATCCATATATTCTATTTCTTCCGTCTGTCTCCACCACAATATTAACTCACCTTCATCTCTTTAATCTTTATCTTTTAATACTCCTATTTTGTTAATTATTTTAAGTTTGGCACTACGTGGTTTCATAAGAATTGCCACTTTTTGAAGATATTCAAAGCAAATTTATTCGTGGAAGTTTTGCTTGCTCCACGTAGCACAACTACATAAGTCAATTTAATTGTTTGCTGCTTTGGCTAGTATAATTGTTGCTGTTTCGGTAAAAAATGAAAAAAAGGGTATTATCATTTATGGGTTCATATTTTCAGTACGCACAACCACATAATTTGAGTAATTGGTCAACCCGTCTGCTATTATCGCAACAACCTACTGTATTTCATATGAAATCTCAACTCGATCCAGGATAGATTATGGATACGGGTGCCACAACACATCTCACTTCAGATGCAGGTAATCTAAAACCTATTTTTAATACTAACACCTTTTAGTCTGTAATAGTTGATGATGGATCCACTATACAGGTTTCTCGAATGGGTCACACTCACATAGCCAACCCTTATCGTCCCTTACATTTTACTAATGTTCTTGTCACACCTAACATCATCAAAAATCTTATTTCTGTTCGTTGATTTACTACTGATAACAAATGTTCTATTGAATTTGATCCTTACGGCTTCTCAGTTAAAGACCTCAAAATCCGTTAACTCCTTATTCGATGTGACGGTACTGGTGATTTGTATCCTTTATCAGTCCATAAAGCTTTTGCTTCAACCCTTCTCACGCAAAGTCAATCTCTGTGGCAGCAACGTCTCGATCACCCATGTGATACCGTCTTAAATTCTCTTTTGTCTAACAAATTAATTTCTTATGCTAAAGATAGAACCCCAACTTTATGTCGTGCATGTCAACTTGGAAAACAAATAAAACTTCCTTTTTATCGCTCCGAGTCTCTAGTTAAATCTCCTTTTGATATCATTCTTTCCGATATATGGACCTCTCTATCCCTAATCTTAGTGGCACTAGATATTATGTATTATTCCTCGATCATTTTTCTCACTTTCTTTGGGTTTATCATTTACATCACAAATCCGATGTCTTCTCTAAATTCTTATATTTTCGTGCATATGTTCACACTCAATTTAAGTGTGAAATTCATGTTTTTCAGAGTGATCACGGTGGGGAGTTTGATAACAACTCCATGAATGATCTTTTTGCCACTAACGGCATCCAATTCCGATTCTCTTGTCCTCAAACCTCGCAACAAAATGGAAAGTATGAACGCATGATTCGCACCATCAATGACTTGATTCGCACTCTCTTATTCCAGGCTCACCTTCCACCCGAATATTGGGTATGTAGGGATTATAGATTTGATGATTACAAAACAAAATATGCATAAATAAAGAATGATGAAACTAGAAGGACTTAATGTGTAATATTAAGTTTAATTCCTATGCAAGTTAGGTTTTCTTGTAAACCCTAATATCTCTACTATATAAAGAGACATTAGGGACGTAGGAAATTGAGTGCACACATAATGTAGACGTCTAAGAGTTTTTGTTTAGCCTCAAGATCAAGGTATTCTTGATCCTGTTGCAATCATGTAACCGTTTTATTGTGATCGAATAAAATTGAGGCTTGAGATAACATTGATGTTCTTATAGTTATTCCGCACTTTATGATTAATTCAATGTTATTGTATCCTAGATCAAGATCTAAAAAATCTGAGCTAGATCGTTATTACGTTATCACAATTGGTATCAGAGCAAGGTGGCTCATTATCTAGGATCTACAAGTTTTACAAGCAAGAGAAGCCATATCGAAGAAACCCTTGAAGATTGCAAGAAAAAAATCGTAATTCGTCACTTTCTGCACAACCATGGTAAAAAATTCGGATCTCCTTCGTTAACCGTTAGACCGTCATGAAATTTGAACTGTAGCTTCCTAACATACAGGCGCACATACAGACTGGAGGAATTTTCGATTCGAACTTTTAATTGAGAGATATTCATTGTCGAATTTGGTTGCTGAAAGTTTAGGGTTTTTCAGAATGGCAGAAGTAAAACGGTCACTGTGTCTTCGTTATTCGATGAAAGTATATGATTTTTGGATATGTTATAGAAGACATACTTTTCTACATTTTGAAAAAATTTCATTGTGATCGGATGTCTCTACATAGAGATACATAAATTCGAATCTGCTGCAGTAAGTTTGTGGTTTCTGTTTGCGCAGCTGTATAGATTTAATTGTTGTGTGTTCGTTAACCGTTGGATCGACTTGCTTTTTGGATATGGTGTTCAAAACGCATAGGTGTATGCTGTGTAAAAAGTTGAGCACGATCAGATCTATCTACCATGAGATACATAATTTTTAGTGTGTTTCAAGTTTTGAACAGGAATTAAAGAAAACGATGAACAAGAAAAGGAAACAAGGGATCAAGTATTGTTATTGATGTCCTTGGATTTGAAGAATGTTAAAACGATTAGTGGAAAATATGATTACCGCTGTTGGTGTTAGTGGAATTCAAAGAAAATTACCACTGTTAATGCAAAGTGGTTTCCACTGTTTATTGATTTTGAAGATTGTTTCCACTGTCTGTTGATTTGTTTGGAAGATGTTGAAACTGTTAGGTAAAAACAGTTAAAACTGTTAGTTATAACAGTTACAACTGTTAGTACAAAATAGTTAACACTGTTAGTACTAATTGTTATAACTGTTAGTTCAACTGATGGTTTTGGATCTCGATTGGAATTGTTTTCATAACAATTTATTTGTATTGATTTATGGCTCGTTTTTTGAAGATTATTTGAAGATGTGATTACGAAGAAGATCGATTATAGCTTATTTGATATTGTAGTTGAGTTTGACAGGTTTGTATCTTATCATATCTCAAAGTGGAGGATGAAGAACTTTGAAGATAACTTGTTTGGTTTATATGGTGACGACGAAGACTTGACAAATCTAGCAAACGTGTGAGATTTACAAATTTATGATGCTCAATGCTCACATTTGCTATCACTTGGAAGAGTTTGGTGTGCTCGGTGAGTTATTATGGAAAATAAGGATTTTTGTCAAAGAGATTGTGATCTACTTATACATAGGATTATAAGTTCGACGTCGTGAATAGTACAAGATATAAGGTACAAGTTTGGAAGACTTAACTTCTTTATTAAGTTTTTTATATTTTATTTTCTTCATCGGTGATCATTACATAGAGTCAAAAGATTCAAGAGATGGTGAATATATTTTAGGGGAAGCTTACTGTTTAATGTTTCATCATCTACATGTACCACTTGAGGGGAAGTGTTTACAAGTTGCAAAAGATTCATATTTGATTAGTACAAAAAGGGGAAGAAGGATATTGATTTTGCAGCTTAGTATGCGTGGTGACATGTTCAAGAAGATATTAAGTCAAGTGGAAGCATTGAAGATGGTTTCATTCATGAAGATTGTTTTGTAATATCAAATAGGGGAAGATTGTAGGGATTCTAGATTTGATGATTACAAAACAAAATATGCATAAATAAAGAATGATGAAACTAGAAGGACTTAATGTGTAATATTAAGTTTAATTCCTATGCAAGTTAGGTTTTCTTGTAAACCCTAATATCTCTACTATATAAAGAGACATTAGGGACGTAGGAAATTGAGTGCACACATAATGTAGACGTCTAAGAGTTTTTGTTTAGCCTCAAGATCAAGGTATTCTTGATCCTGTTGCAATCGTGTAACCGTTTTATTGTGATCGAATAAAATTGAGGCTTTAGATAAAATTGATGTTCTTATAGTTATTCCGCACTTTATGATTAATTCAATGTAATTGTATCCTAGATCAAGATCTAAAAAATCCGAGCTAGATCGTTATTACGTTATCACAGGGTAGAAGCACTACACATGGCTATTCATCTCCTCAACATTTTTCCCTCCACCTCCATCCAAAACGCAATCCCTTTAACCAAACTATTCCACAAACCGATCTCATACACTCATCTTCGCACTTTCAAGTGTCTATGTTATCCATACACTTTCCCACCACACAAACTAGCTCCGTGTACTAGTCCATGTATATTTCTTGGTTATCCAATCAACCACTGAGGATACCGATGTCTTGACCTCAACACTAAGAAAATTATCATGTCTCGGCATGTCACCTTTGACGAATCCTCATTTCCATTTGCATGATTCTCACATACTAAATCTCCCTCTTATGAGTTTCTTGACACTTCATGTGATCCATCTTCGATCTCTCGACAGTTCTTACAATCTACAGTTTACACTACGGGGGCATCTTACCCTCCAACTTTGCCTCCATCATCATCATCATCATCATCATCAGCTACTACTACACCTCCTTTCTCACCTTCTACGACTAGCTCCTCTCCAGTGGTTAATGATAGTCCTTCTAGTACCATCTCATCCTCCCCTGATACACGTAGTCCACAACCAACACATCCAATGGTCACACATTCTCAACATGGTATTCACAAGCCATTCAGAAAATTGATGCGGGCTCGATTGGTCAGGTTGCGAAGCTCTCTTCTTGTGAAAGGGGAGAACCATCCTCGTCATCAAAGGACTTGACCGGACAGTACCAAGCGCCGATCAGTGACTGTTTTAAAATTTGTAATAAGCTGGGCTCAACTTATAGATACTACCTACTACACTAGGTGAGTAAGCATCAAGTATAACTCGAGGTCGTTCTTCAATCGGAGCGAATTGAAATGAAGCTTAAGCCGAAGGTAAGGTTCACTATTAGGATGAGTTTGTGTAGATAGGTAGGTTTTGTTGGTTTGGTTCACTATTAGCATCAAGTATAACCAGGTAGATAGATAGAGAATGTGGCTATTGAAACTTCGATAATCAGTGTTGTTGGGATGATGTTCATTATAAAGATAATTTGGGGGCATAATTAGTTAATCGACAGATGAATTATAGATGTAAACACTAGGACCCTACTTGTTTAGTTTAGATCTAAATAAATATGTCAATGAGTACCTAGGTTATCATGATTCTGGTCAGAACAGGCTGCTTAACCCCCCACACTGTCTTGTAAGGTTCACTCTTAGCATCAAGTATAACCAGGTAGATAGATAGAGAATGTGGCTATTGAAACTTCGATAATCAGTGTTGTTGGGATGATGTTCATTATAAAGATAATTTGGGGGCATAATTAGTTAATCGACAGATGAATTATAGATGTAAACACTAGGACCCTACTTGTTTAGTTTAGATCTAAATAAATATGTCAATGAGTACCTAGGTTATCGTGATTCTGGTCAGAACAGGATGCTTAACCCCCCACACTGTCTTGTGAGGACCAGTGACCCATGAAGGGTGCAGGAATAAGGTAACAGACTAACCTCGGGTAATTCTGAACTTTCACAACACCTAAATGCAACTGTTATTATCTAATCGTGTACAAATTATTAACTTGTTATTCTGAACTATCAGTTTTGTAGAGTCTAGGGGTTTTAAGAATCCTGAACCACTGTTGGGTTTGACTTTCATCTCTAGACTCATTACCTTAGGTTTTTATAGCACACTTACTTCTGTCATGATCTAGAACTCTCCTTTCCGATCAGTCATTCGTCCCTAGGTACACTAGAGGTGTACAATGCATTTTACTTCCACAGCTTGCTAACCCTAGGTATATGACAGTGTACAGTGCTCTAACTGCTTCCACAGTACTTCATAACCAGAGGTAGGTTCACAGTGTACTACAGCCGTTGCATAGCTCACTAACCCTGGGTATAAATGTGGTGTACGGTGCTATAAGCATTTCCACAACTTTGATAACCAGAGGTAGGATCATGATGTACTACAACTTTTCCACGGTTTACTAACCCAAGATATGTCTTACGGTGTACTTGGGTAAAGGTATTTCCACAACTTTGTAACCAGAGGTAGACATACGGTGTACTATATAGCATTTCCACAGCTCTACGGTTCCTAGACCATGTTCTAGGGTTTCTAGGTAGGTCACAATGTTGGTACCGACGGCTTTTCTGGAGCTTCCACGGTTGTACTCCACCAGTGGTGTTTCCATCGCTATACCCAGTATTTTAGCCGAATTAAAGTAACAAACATTGATTCGTATGATAACACAGATAATAAACTACCTATCTAGAGGTGATCAGTTTCTAAACCTAAGTAGCAGTCACGCGAAGGACTGGAAAGGGTGATCCGTAAACTAAGTCTAGATCCATGATAAGTTCAGACATAACAGAATTTAACAACTCCCAATTATATATTTAATTTAAAGATTAATATAACATCATCCCTACATTTAGTTATCTACATTTCAACAACCTTAATAATACACTACTCAATAATCATGGCAATAAAATAACATACATCATATGATCAGGCAGAAATAATTCGGAAATAGTATAAGTATGAAGGAAAAGATATCACCAGTAATTTAAGCAAGTAATATTGAAGAAAGCGTAGTCTCGCACCAAGAATGCTTTTACACCGTGATTACAAAACTAGCTTTCTCTCTCTACCTCTAACTAACTAACTATCTATCTCTATAGAGAGAGAGAGAGAGAGAGTCCAAAACTACAAGCTAAATAAAATGCGAAAACGTAAAAAGAAATGAAAACGTAAAGTATTGTGAAGTAGAAGTGGAATGAAGTGTGAAGTGCGTTGAAATGGTGAGGAGAATTCCCATATATATGGAGAACGCCGAGCCATATCCTTGACCTGTATTTGGACCTTCAATTTCCCAACCATATTGTCCACCCGTATAAAAATCATTGCCCGTACACGAGATACGAGTCATTTTGGCCGTATACGGGCAAACTAGGGAAAATACGGACAAACACCAACCGTATACGGGAAAACTGGGCCATATATGGTTGGGCACAAGCCATATACAGTCTGTGTCCAGCCGTATACGGCTTGGTTTGCCCGTATACGGCCTGGTCCAGCCGTATTTCTGTTCTTCATTTCTTCGTTTAAGCGTAACTCTTCCTCGGTTATCCATTTTGAGTGATTCTTGCGCTCACGACTTCGTGATTTCCTAACGAACTAAATGACACCAATTAGAGGTTATAACTCGGAGTATTGCTCATGGTTCATTAAAATGAGTTACGAGAGAGCCTTAGAGCACTTTTACTCAGTTTTTCACGTTTTTCGTGCCCTTTTTAGTGATTTCATAAACATTGCTTCCGTTTTGACCAAGTTAACAATATTTCATGATTAATGTCATTTAGAGCGTGTTTTTGCTAACTTTGGGACAAAACGAGGGAGATAACGTACGTAAAAACTTGACTTTTTGCGTGTTATCAAAACTCAATCTTCACACCACCTCTACTACCTCTAATACACCTCAATCCTACACCCAAGCCCTTCAGGATCCACACTATCGTGCAGCTATGCATACTGAATATAGTGCTCTTATTAAAAATGGGACTTGGGTATTTGTTCCTCGACCGCCAGGAATTAATGTGGTCCGTTCGATATGGTTGTATAAACGCAAGTTAAAATGCTGATGGTTCTCTTGATCGTTACTGTCACACCCCTAAAATCGGTAATCGTATTTATTAATGGTTTAGCGAAAGATTTAGTTAATTAGCGGAAGCATTTTAATAATCGTTAAAACTGTGGGGTTGCTGACGTTACAATAGTGCATTCATTATATCAGAGCTTATGATCATACAGAACATATATATTTAAGATGCCAAAGTTAAAGTTATTACAAAAGGGTACGACTTATAAAGTCGTACATGTAGTAGTGTTGTAGAACAACATAAGTTTTAATAAATACTAGTTTATAAAAGTGGAATTTCGTAAGTATAACCAATGAGATTGGTAATACAGAAGAAATCCAAGTGTCCCAAAAGTGGCATCCTAAACAGTCTGGGTAGCTTACGTCCTTTATGCATGCGTAGTACCTGAGTCTTAATTCCCTGAAAAACATAGTAAACCGTCAACATTGAATGTTGAGTGAATTCACAGGTTTAGTATATACGTAGTTAAACCAAGTTTTGTATAAATCATTATGTACACAAACAGAATGTTTATATGTAAAGTAGGAAACACAAGTATTCTAATTTAAGAAAACATTTCCTATTTAATGTAAGAATGTCATTCTTACTCCAATTGAGTTGATGTGTTAGGAAACACAAGTTTAATCAAAAACATTTCCTAATAAATAGTATGCAGGAAACACAAGTTTATAAATCAAATAAACATTTCCAGATATAGTTTGCAGGAAATACAAGTTTAACAATTAAGTAAACATTTCCACAAAAGCAATCGTGTAGGAACACATATCCTATTAGTTATCACAGGGAATACTCTTCCCAAATCAAGTTGTAGTTTAGTTGTTTAGTTTATGTGGGAAATATAGACTATGATCCCTCTAAGGTGAGCGACACCTTTAAAGTTAAAGTAACGACACCTAGTGCTATAATCAATCCACGAATAGTGTTTTGTTGTTGCCTCAGTAACATGGTAAGTATACACTCCTCGTTACGACTGCCGTCGTGTGGTTGGAATGACCAACGAGTTATATCCTAGGAGGGTTGTCAAATCGATAGTATATATGTATACTCAGTGGCTAGAGTCACCTAGCTAATAGTTATAGGTTGTAAGCACTGGGACTTATGTGCACTACAACTACATCACGTAAACCTAGTTACGTACCAAGATTCGTTGTCTCATTCCCAAATAGTTATGAAAAACGTTTCATATAATTAATAGTTGAGTATAAAGCATAAAGCATTTATATAAATTAGTTTGATATAAAATCATGTCAAGCAATTATATAAAACAAGTTGCATGTAATAGCACATAGTTCTATGTTTTCCACCCGTGGTTTTAAAAGCATTTAAAACAAGTAAAAGGTAGCGGCTGTGAACTCACTAGTAGCGATGAGCGATAGTAGCTATTAGTAAATGGTCGTCCAACTGCGTCCTCAAAGTCTTAGATGCAATAAATGTACTAATGTAAGTATTTGACCAATCGTTGTTTTTAAGTGTTCGTACAATTTGTTGGTGATAATGTGTTGAAATAATTATTATTTCTCCAATTGTGTTTATCGTTTAAACATTTGTTGCGTGTAAGTATATACATATATATACTTATTAGTTGAATATATATATTCATATATATATATATATATATATATATATATTACTTGTCATCGTCGTGTATATATATATAGTTTGATGTCATATATAAGATGCATACAAAATAATAGTTCCCACAATATGTTCTAATGGTCGTGTTAGTCACCGTTTATAAAATAAATAAATGCTATTATTTCAAAATTTGTCATGTCCAAGACTCCAATAATTCCTTATCATTGATAGCAAGTTTGTACTAAATTTATTTTGTACTACTTTTAGTTCTATAAAAGTTCTCGTATAAAACTACTCGTTCCAAATAATAACTCACGTCTTGTATATGTTTTATAATTAAATGACCCATTGGGATAGGCCCAACACTTGGTCCATTTACTCATTTGGGCCCAATATGTATGTAATAGTTTGAGACCAATAAAAATATAACTAGTCCGGCCCATTTGTTTAAACCCATTCGCCCCAAATAACATAATAAAAGTTTTTAAACTTTTGGCCCAATTTAAAACGCAATGGTTTTGGCCCATAAATGGAATCAATTGTTTTGGCCCAATATAAATGGTTTTAGTCCAATATATATATTCGGCCCATTTAAACACTCGCACTCGTTCGGCTTAAGTTTTCCAAACCCAGCTAAACTGTTTTAACAAAAATAGCTTAACATGGTTTTAAACCATGTGAAGCCTTTCACAAAATAGCTTGACATTGTTTTAAACCATGTGAAGCTTTTCACAAAATAGCTTGACATGGTTTTAAACCATGTGAAGCCTTTCACAAAATAGCTTAACATGGTTTTATACCATGTGAAGCCTTTCACAAATTAGCTTAACATGGTTTTAAACCATGTGAAGCTTTTCACAAATTATGTTAACACCAAAATATGTGTACCAGTTTCCCCTGTTTCTCTTCGTGATTTTTGATCCAAAATCGTTAGTGTTTTCGTTTATGTTTTGAGTGTTTACAAACAACATTACACAAGTTTTACCCTTTGAATTCTCGTTCTATTACATACTAAGTACCAATTTTTGTTGTACATGATGTATTTTAGTATGTCATCATCACCAACATTTTTCTTTATGTGTTTTAACTTTGTTTTCACATCTTTCATACATACATGTAATATTTAAAATATAACAACAATTATATATGGAAATTGAAAAGGAAAAGTAAAGATTTCTCCTTACAATGGTTTCGAAATGATGAGGAAGAACCGGATAATGATGGTGATGAGTTTATTGTTGTGATGATGATGATAATTATGTTATTGTTATGGTTAGGAGATGATTATTATAATGAAGAAGAAGAAGATGATAGTGGAGAAGAAGAAAAATTAACCTGATGATGATGATGAAGAATGAGTTGGTGTTGTTGTTGTGTTCTCTGCTTCTGTCAAGATGGAGTTCCAAAGAAGAAGAAGAAGTATGTTGGTGGAGTTAAATTATTGAAGTTTGGTAGGAGGTTTGTGTGTGGGAGGGAGTATATATCTGTTTAAAAATTAAGGAAGTATGGGAGTACACAGAAACATGTCGACCTGATTTTTTGGAGTAGTATTATTGTAGATTTTTAACCTGTTAATTTCAGATACGGGTCCAATTATGTGTAAATTTACATTTAATATTTGTAAATCTATTTTGAAGTATTTCTCCAAATACTTTGTAATGAATAAAAAAAATAATAAATTTTTTATTATTTTTGATCATTGAGTACGTTTCTGTATTGTTTATGTTCTTGCGATAGGTTTTAAATAAAACGTATATTTGTTTTCGTTTCATTTTTGCTTCAACTAGTTCCCCTAATATTTTCAAATAAAAATTATTCGAAAGTATTTTGAAGTTCTTTTTGAACTTTTGTATCGCGCTCGATACGTTTAATATAAAACGTATAAAATATTATATTATCTCAATAATATAAATTAATAATATTTATAATTAATAATTTCATATTATTAATTATTTTGTATCACCAACTATTATATTCGTTTATTAGTCGAATTTGATACGTTCATTTAGTACAGTAATCATATAATAACTACTATTCAACTAAATATGACTCGTATTATAACAGTAAGTTTCACAAAACTTATCACGCAATTAGTTTTAGAATTCAGTAATCAGGGAATTACTCTAGGTAATGCATGTAGTTAAGTAAAGATTAATACCCTAATTTGAGGATTGTCACAGTTACAAAGCCTGGTTGTAGCAAATGGCTAAAGCTAGTGACCTGACATTGATTATGATGATACTTTTAGTCCGGTTGTCAAACCGGCCACCATTCGTACAGTTTTGATCTTGGGTATTTCTCGATCTTGTCCTATTCATCAGGTCGATGTTCAAAATGCTTTCCTGCATACAGGAGACAGTTTACATGCATCAGCCTCCGGTGTAACATTCTCTCTATGAGCCTGGTAATTTCTTATTTAAATGTGTTAGAAATTATTTGATATTATTGTTTGATTTTGAATAGTAAAATATTACGTGTTTTAAACTGTTACAGTTGACGGTAAAATAAAGTTATTGTTATCGCAAATGGTTTTTAGGTTCCAGACAATATGTTTAGAAGGGAACTAGTTTTAAGTGGATACGGAGTCGGTTAAAAGTTGGGCCGACCTATTTATTTTCACTTTCCCAAAACGGAAAGTTATTCCATTCTTTGAAACCTAGAACCACAAAACAAGAAACTTAAACTTGAAATAAAAAAAAATGGAGCTGTGATTGATCTTGTTTCTTCATCAAACTCTTCATCATTATAGTCTTGTTAAATTCAAGGAAGTAAGTTATATGATCTCTTGCATTTATATATATATATATATATATATATATATATATATATATATATATATATATATATATATATATGTGTGTGTAATTTGAATTAGAAACATTGAAGTGATATATGATGTTGAAAAGTTGATATGTATGACTATATGATGATATATGGTAGTTATTGCTGTAGAAACTAATGTTAGAAACTGATTTGAGAGTTTGGGATATCAAAATTCGGGTCATGGTATTGGTTGGGCGAAGATGCTGATACAGGGGTTGGTACTCGGCGGCTAGAACCCGTACCCGGCGGGTAGTATACCAAATGAGGGGACCCGACAGGTAAACCGGGAACCCGACTGCTCCTCTAAGGTTTAAAATGCAATTGAGTTCTGTTACCATGACATCTTAATTCACCCGGAGGGTTCGGGTTTAACCTGGCTGGTAGGCCTAGTACCCGGCGGGTACTTAGGCTACCCGGCGGTTAGTAACATGTTTTGTGACTATTTGTTGTAACTTCAAAATGTGTGTTAATTGTTATGTATTAGCAATCTTGTACTTAATTATTGAAGTATATAAGAATATAAGTTATGTTTTATGGATAATATGACTAACTTATATTTGATTGTTATTCTTAGATCAGCAGAGGACTCAGCAAGATAAGACAGCTGAGTAAGTGAACTGAGACAATCAGGTGAGTGGATTTGAAACTCACAGTTTGATTTGGTTGTGACAGTTTGATTGCAATTAGTAATTATATATTACTATTGATAGACTGTTTAGTTGAGATAAAATGTTAGTATGATTTGAATGTCTGATTACTTGGGCCATTGGGCTAGTATGTATAATTCAGAGGTCAACTTGATGGAAGGTTGAACTTAATTACTATTGTTGATCAACATAGGGTTGTGTACATGTGTTGATGAAGATTAGTAATAAGTTAACGGTTAACCACTGTTTTGGCCTGCAGTTGGTTTAAGTGTTCTGAGAGGGCCACCCGACATAGGGTCCTTAGGAACCACCGTTTCTCTTGAGATTATTTGTTTACATTATTGATTGTGAACAGACTTGTTATGATAAGTCGAATTGTAGTTGATTATTCATTCACTTAGCTTCATGCTAATCCCAATCTCTTTACTTCCTGCAGGTTATGTTTGATAGACGGGCGGGCAGGAAGTTATGTTTTGAGGAAATGCTTGACACGCGCTTAACTCTGATATATATTTTTTGATAATGTATTACTTAATAGTAAATGGTTTGGTACTGTTAGGTAATATGTTTGTTAATGTTAATGTTTAAAGTTGGAAAAGTTTATGTACATTTTCAGTAATGTATAGAAATGATGAAATTTAAATCTACGCTTCCGACAGGTAAAATCATATAATAATGGTTTTATGATAGATGGGTGTTATAAGTTGGTATCAGAGCAGTAGTTTCGGTGAATTGGACTTGCTAAGATTTTCAATCCCAAACTTTGATTGTGTTGTGTCAAACATTCTTGGGTATGGGATTTAGTACTGTATGTGAATCGGTTAGTAGGATAGGTACTAATGATTAACGAGTTGTGAGTTGTTGTTGTGTTTACAGATATGGCGGATAACGATCAATGGTCCATTAACCCTAACATTACCTCAAGGACTGAAATTCCTCATGAGACGTATGATAATCGACATGGGCATGCTGGTACTTCTTTCAATGCTGGAGAAGATACCGAAAGAGATGAGTATGTTCTTAATCTGGAAGAGAAATTTTGGCACTCAGAATGTATGAACAAAATAAAGAGGCTGAAGCATCTCATTCTGTATTTGGTACTGTTTCACCACTACAGCATAAGGTGTGTTCATTTAAAACTTTTATGGCTAGTAAACCGTCTGAGTATTCCGGTAGTACAAATCCTTCTGTGACTATGGATTGGTTGAGAGATGTGGAACGAAAATTCGAAGTATGTCGTTGTGAGGAGGAAATAAAAGTTCCTTATGCAACACAACTTTTCAAAGGACCAGCTATGACTTGGTGGGATTCGATTACTTCTGTTTTAACACCATCTCAGAAAACATCCATTCGATGGTCTGACTTTTATAATGAAGTTTGAAAACAATATTGTTCAGATTTTGATATGGCTCGCATTCGGAAGGAGTTTATGAAATTACAATTAACTGATAAAATGTCAATTGATGATTTGATTAATCAGTTCTTAGAGAAACTCAGGTTTGTTCAGCAATGGGTTCCAGATGAAAGAACCAGAGTAGAACAGTTTGTTGGAACTTTAACTTCTAATTACCGTACTACTGTAAGGTTAGCGGGTTCTCTTTCTTAATCTTTTATATTAGCTCGTTCGGTTGATAGTGATTTGAGAATTCAAGATGAACCGAGTAAGGAAAGATCTTCCCAAAAATCTAGGAGTGAATCTTTTGGTAAAGGCAAACAGAGATGGCAGGGTAATCAGCAAGGTAAGAAGCAAGAAAATCGGAGTGGTACGTCTGATCGTGCTAATTGGTGTGTGAAATGTAAAGCTAGACATTTTGGGCCATGTTCTGTTCAAGCAAACAGATGTGTGAAATGTGGGATAATTGGGCATGAGGCTAAGGATTGTGTTTATCCAACTTATGTGTGCTGGAATTGTCAGAAAGAAGGGCATCGTGCAGGTCAATGTCCTGAGGCTAAGAGACAGGGTTCTGGTTCGGCTGTTAGTTCATCATCTTCCGGTCAGAAACGGAAGAATCCACCATCTGCAGCTAGTTGGGCCTTTTAGAAGACAGTTGATGAAGCTGTCCACACAGACGATGTTATCACTGGTACTTTTCTTATAAACTCTGTACCAGCACGTGTTTTATTTGATTGTGGAGCAAATTGTTCCATTATATCTGTGTGTTTTTGTGATAAACTGAAAATGATGCTTATTGTGATTACAAGCCCTGTTGAGGTAGAAATAGCTAGTGGTAAGACGGTTCCTGTTACCACCTTGGTGACTAGAGCTATACAATGATAGAGGGTCAGACTTTTCCAATTTCCTTTCCGTTGATGCCAATTCCTAGTTTTGATGTGGTTATTGGTATGGACTGGTTAAGTCATAATAAAGCAAATATAGAATGCCATAAGAAGTTGATTAAAATTCCTATTTCTGATGAGTCATATGTCGTGGCTCGAGGAGAAAGGGAAAATGGACATGTTCCTCTGATTTCTATGATGAAAGCTAGGAAGTCATTAGCTAAGGGTTGTGAATCTTACTTAGCTTATGTTGTCGATGCTAAAATAGAAAAGAAAACTGTGTCTGATGTGCGGGTGGTTTCTAAGTACCCGGAGGTGTTTCCCGATGAATTGCCTGGGTTACTCCCTGTTAGAGAGGTTGAATATCAGATAGATCTTGTTCCTGGCTCGACAACTATAGCAAAAGCTCCATATAGGTTAGCTCCTACTGAAATTCGTGAAATGATGAATCAAATTCAGGAGTTGTTGGATAAGGGCTTTATTAGACCTAGTTCTTCCCCGTGGGGTGCACCAGTATTGTTTGTGAAAAAGAAAGACGGTACTTTCAGAATGTGCATTGATTATCGGGAATTGAATAAATGAACAGTAAAGAATAAGTATCCTCTGCCTAGAATAGATGATTTGTTTGATCAGTTGCAGGGATCCTCTTTTTATTCAAAGATTGATTTGAGGTCGGGTTATCATCAAGTTCGTGTTCGTGAATGTGATATTCCTAAGACTGCTTTCTGTACCAGGTATGGGCATTATGAATTTTTGGTTATGCCGTTTAGGTTAACAAACGCTCCTGCAGTTTTTATGGATTTGATGAACCGAGTATGTCGACCTTTTGTTGATAAATTTGTTATTGTATTCATTGATGATATTTTGGTATATCCAAAATCTGAATCTGAACATGAACCGCATTTAAGATTGGTTCTGGAAACATTGAAAAGAGAACACTTATATGCTAAATTTTCGAAATGTGAATTTTGGATTCCAGAGGTACAGTTTTTGGGTCATCTTATATGCAATGATGGGGTTAAAGTTGATCAATCTAAAGTTGAGGCTGTGATGAATTGGAATACTCCTAAATCACCTTCCAAAATAAAGAGTTTTCTGGGTTTGGCGGGTTATTATAGAAAATTTATTAAAGATTTTTCTAAGATTGCAGTCCCGTTGACTAAATTAACTCGTAAAGATGTAAAGTTTCAGTGGTGTGAACAACAGGAAACAACTTTTCAGACTTTGAAACAGTTGTTGTGTCAGGCTCCTTTGTTAGTGTTGGGACATGTATGTGTGACAACAGATCTAGCTTGTAATAGTACTAGTGATTATTGTAATCAAGTTTGTACAATTGATTTGGATTTGTAAATGATATTAGTTTGGTATTAATATTCGTTAAATATATTAGTATGATAAAGTGTTAGATGAATATTGAATACGATGTTACAAACTAAAGTATGTGAGATAAGATCTCAAGTCGCAGAATTCAAGTCCTGCGAGATGAAATCTGGGCTCGCAGAGCTGCGAACCAAGTCGAACTTTGGGCTTGGTTGTGGGCTGCGAGTTGAACTCGACTCGCAGAACCCATCGACCTGCGAATCGAGTTTAACTAAAACCTATAAATACTTCATTAGGTTTAATTGGAAAAGAACTTTTGCTATTCGATTTCCAGAGGACAAAAACACGTTTCTAAGCATTCATAAGGTTAGGTATTGATCGATTAACATTAATTAATCGATACAAAACCTTATTGATAAACCAATTCGCTATTATCTTGCGAAACAAATTGTTCACATATTTTGAACCAAGTATTGAGGAATTCCGCACCTTAATACCTAAGATAACCTTGTTATCGATCCACGTACTAGGGACTTACAATTGGTATCAGAGCTTTCGGGCTAAATACTTAGTTAGTTCGAGGTTATTTGGATAATAACGATAGATTTAGGGTTGTTGTTACGTTTATTCTTTGTAAAAACAATCAAAATCAGTCTCTGGAAGTTTTTAGTTTCGTAATCGACCGAAATCTTAGGGTTTAATCGATTAGAAAACTAAAATTTTCGTTTTAGGGTTTTTCAGCCGATTCTGCGAACCGAGTTCCCCCAACGAACCGAGTTCCCCTGCGAACCGAGTTCCCCTGCGAACCGAGTTCCCCTACGAACTGAGTTCCTCTCTGCGAACCGAGTTCCCCTGCGAACCGAGTTCCCCTGCAAACTGAGTTCCCCTCTGCGAACCGAGTTCCCCTGCGAACTGAGTTCCCCTCTGCGAACTGAGTTCCCCCTGCGAATCGAGTTTCTGCGAAGTGAACTTTCTGATTTTTCTGATTGTTAATTCCTGAAACTCTTAAAATGTCTGACATTAGCAATATGATTGAGATGGAGCACGAGGTTGGAAAATCTATTACTCCACCTAAGTTGTTACGTGTTGAAGACTATTACAGTTGGAGAGATAGGTTTGAATCTTACTGTAGATTCCATAATCTCTCAATCTGGATGTGTATCAAAGGAGGATACACGGCACCCACCCAAACTGTTCAAAATGCTGTTGTTGTGGTATCCTATAATCTGATGAGTGAACAACAAAAGAAAGACTATGAGAATGAGAATAAAGCTCATTCTTGTATCAAGATGTGCTTATCTAAGGAAATTAATCATCAGTTAAAATCTTTTCATACTGCTAAAGCACTCTGGGAAGCGCTTGAGAAAAGATGTGAGGGAAGTCCACAAGGACAAGCAAGCAAGAAGAAGCTTCTGAAAAAGCAATTTACTTTGTTTAAAGCTTTTAAAGGAGAAACTCTTGATGCTTATGTTACTCGTTTCTACCATTTGTTATCTGAGATTGAAAACCATGAAATCACTATTGAGGAGGTAGAGAAAACCGACAAGTTTCTTGAGGGTTTACCTTCTAAATGGGAGATGTATGGTGTGATGATTACAGACAATGAAACCAGATATGCAACCATGACACTTGAGCAGGTCATTGACAAGCTCAAAGGATATGATTTCACTAAGAAGTCGAAAGATACTGATTCTGATCATGTTCAGGATCCAGGATTGTATCATGGAAAAACTTCTATCTCGACTGCTTCATCCAGCTCGACCACTGCTTTGTTTGTTGGTAATGCTGATGGAAAGGGTGAAATGATAACTGATGAACTGTGTTTCATTACATCATCTGGAAATGAAGCTAAAGGGAAACCTTCTGATAAGTCACCTCAAGAACATCAAAAGATGCCTATGAGTGTGAAATCTGCTGAGCATCAAATGTCTGTTCTTGCTTCATTTGTAGCTTCATATGAGAATTATATTGATTGTAAGATTAATAATCCAATTCTTTTTGATGAAGACTATGATCAGATAGATCCTGATTATCTTGAAGAAATAGATCTCCAGGACCAACTTGCTTTGTTGTCAAGGAGAGTTAAAAATTTCTTAAAGAAAAATGGAAGAAAGGTTGTTGGCAACAGATCAGGATTTGATAAAACCAAGGTCAAGTGTTATAACTGTAAAAGTTACAGACACTTTGCTAGAGAATGCCAAAGACCTAAGGTAGAGACTGGTGAAGGGAAACAAGGCTCGGGAAATACTCTGCATTCCAAAGCCTTAGTAGTGAAACAGCTAGATGGGTCTTATGATTGGAAAACTCAGTCAGAGGAAGCTTTGATGGCTGAGATTGACGATCAAGAGATTGTAGCTGAGTCATTATCCTATATGCCCACTGATCCAGCTTTTGAAATAAAGGTGCCTGAGACTCCTGTTAAAGCTAATGTTGATGATGTGTTAGACTTGGGTTCAACTGAAGATTTGGATCCTGTAGATTTTGTAGCTAAGATGGCTGAGCTGCAAACTGATAAAAAACGGGTATGCCTAGATCTTGTCTCTCTTGTTGATCTTTGTCAGTTAGTTTCTAGTTTACAGTCCCAAGTTAGTGCTTATGCTGATTCCTATAAGACTTTGACTGAAACTAATAATACCCTGTCATCTTAACTTAGCACACTTAGTAAATCTAGTGAGGCTGTAAGATCTGAACTTGACCTAGCTAAGTTAGATATATGTAGGTTAAGTGATGATAAACAAGCCTTAAAGGATAAGATTAAGGCAGATGCGGCTGACAAGACAGCTTTTAGAGATACTGTGAATGAGAAATTAATTATCATAGACGGTCTCTATATGAACATAAATGATTTGAATCTGTCCATTGCTAATAAGGATAAGGAGTTAGCTGATTGCAAAACAAAACTTGTAGCTCAGAATCGTAAGCTTGAGAGCTATAGAACATCTGAAATGGATAAAATGTTAGGTGCTCAGCGTAGTGTGAAGGATATGTCTGGTTTAGGTTATAATGATATGCCTCACCCATTCAATTCAAATTACACTAAAACTCCTGTAGATATTGAAATGGCGGATGTTAACCCTGAGACGAAGGAAACTAATAAACCGGAAAAGTTAGAGGCACAGAAGAGTGTTATTAAGAACCATTCATCTGATGATAGTAAGAAAATTCCTCACACCAAAGTACATTTTGTACCGGGTGGAGTAATTAATGATACTAAGACTAATGAAGTGGTTAATAAAGAACATGTCATTGAACCTTTAGTGCCTAAAACTCCGGTAGCGGATGCAAAAGTTAGTAAGTCACGTAAACAGATGTCTTGCTTCAAGTGTCACCAGAAAGGACATGTAGCTTCTTGTTGCCCAAATAAGAAGATGGAAGCATCACATAAGTTAGTGAATACTGAAAAGACACCAACTATTTCTAGTTCGATTGTAGATAGGTTAGGCTCCAAACCGGGATTAGGAAGCAAATCTGTAAACATTCTGAAAAGAGATAGTAATCATAGTGTCTCTCCACCTAAACCTAAAAGGGCTTATACTCTAAATGAAAATACTTTCAATAAGCCAAGAGATAAGACACCTTCGAGGTTTAGGACCCTAAGTAGAAACCATAGTCAATTTGAGAATGGTTCTACTTCGAGTGCACAGGGAACTAAGTTTGTGCCTAGGAGGTTTTCTACTCACTCTCCTCATAGGCCTAAGACTACAGATCATCAACAATCTCAAACTCCTGTGAAGGTTACCAAGACTCCTGATGGGAATAGTTATGGTTACTTTAAGGAGATTCAGATTGTAGATGATCAGGGACAATCCAAGACCGTAATGGCTTGGGTCCCTCTTGATAACTAACTGTGTACAACTTGTTATGTGTAGGAGCAGACTGTGAACAAGGACAGCTGGTGGTATGTAGACAGTGGATGCTCAAGACACATGACAGGTGAAAGAAGTCTACTGAAGGACTTCAGAGAAGGTTTCAAGCAAAAAGTAAATTTTGCAGGAGACAAAGGAGGAGTAATTACTGGGAAAGGAAAAGTTTCAAATGGAACTTTAACTCTAGAGGATGTGAATTATGTTGAAGAAATAACTCATAACCTAGTGAGTGTTTCCCAAGTCTGCGATAAAGGTCATCCAGTTCATTTTAATGAAAAGGAGGCTTTAGTCCTGAAGCCAGGCTTCACAATCCCTGAAGAATGGATACTGATGAGGGCACCAAGGAAGAAGGACATCTATGCGATAAACATGGGTGTTCCTAATTCTTCAATGGTATCTACATGTTTATTATCCAAGGCTTCGGAAGCAGACGCGCTACTATGTCATAGGAGAATGGCACACCTAAACTGGAGAAAAATGAACTACATAACCAAAAATGGTTTAGTTTTGGGTGTACCGCAAAAATGTTTCGAGTCTGAGGATAAGTGTGTTCCTTGTATGAAAGGAAAGCAGCATAAGAAACCACACAGATCTAAGACTGAGAACTCAATCTCCTCTCCATTTGATTTGCTACATATGGATCTCTTCGGCCCAATAAGCAAAAGAAGCATAGGTGGCAAATGGTACTGTCTAGTTGTCACAGATGACTACTCTAGATTCTCGTGGGTATTTTTCTTAGGATCTAAGGATGAAACTCCAGGTATTCTAATTGAGTTTTTAGATCAAATTGAGAATGTATACAAAACGAGAGTTAAGCGTATTCGTAGTGATAATGGAACAGAATTCAAGAATTCAACGTTAGATATCTATTGCTTAAGCAAAGGGATAATTCATCAATTCAGTGCACCATATGAACCTCAACAGAATGGTGTAGCTGAAAGGAAGAACAGAATGTTGATTGAAGCTGATAGAACAATGCTTGCAGATTCAAAGCTTCCGGTCATCTTTTGGGCAGAAGCAGTGAATACAGCATGTCATGTTCTGAATAGAGTTCTTACGGTGAAAAATAAGAAAGCATGTCATGTTCTGAATAAAGCATAACAAGACTTGTTATGAGCTTTTGAACAATAAGAAACCAAACTTAAAAGGATTTGAACTCTTTGGAGTTGCTTGTACAATATTGAAAACTGGGAATCAAGCTAAATTTGGTGAGAAGGCCGACGAAGGATTTTTCTTGGGTTATATGCCTGATTCTCTAAATAAAAGGGTTTTCAATTAGGTCACTAGTCGTCTGGAGATAGTTTATAACATTGAAGTTACAAGCTATACACCGGATGTGCACAAGGGATTAGATTGGCAATTTGACTATTTCGATCTCTTTCAGTCATTTAAAGTTCCCATAAGTGACTTTGTCAGTGATTCAGAGATTTCACAACATTTATTGACTGGAGATTTGGACAATGGTTCGTCTTCAACATCGAATGTTCCGAATTCTGGAATCAGGACAACAGATGACTCAAATGAAGCTTCTTCAAGTGGGTCTCGACAATTTTCAAAGGATAAGTATCAAGAAACAAAAGATTCTGAAAAGGATCTTCAAACAACGTTTGATGATGTGCTTACTTCTTTGAACCATTTAACGATCTCTTTAGCAAATTCAGAAGAAATGCCTTCATTAGAAGAGATTGGTACTAACTTAGGAGATGAGTTAATAGATGACCCTATAACAGTTACAAGAATGAGTAAGAATCATCCCGTTGAAAATATCATCGGTGATATTAATACTCCTGTTCAGACTAGGACTCAATCTAAAGCTAGTACTTCTGAAGATTTAGAAAGCTTGTATACTGCTACGAAAGAGACAGGGATTCCTAATTAATGTCTATATTCATGCTTTATCTCACAAGTTGAGCCTAAAAATGTGCAAATGGCTCTCAAAGAAAGCTCATGGGTTGAAGCTATGCAAGAAGAACTGCAACAGTTCTCAAAATTACAAGTTTGGGAGTTGGTTGACCTACGAAAGGGAGAATATCCAATTGGAACTAGATGGGTATTTAAGTGTAAGAGAGATGACCAGGGAGTCATTACTCGCAATAAAGCACGTCTAGTGGTTCAAGGTTTTAATCAACAAGAAGGCATAGACTACAATGAAGTGTTTGCACCAGTTGCTAGGCTAGAAGCAATTAGAGTATTTTTAGCATTCGCGTCATTCTATGATATAAAAGTTTATCAGTTGGATGTTAAGAGTGCCTTTTTGTATGGCAAAGTAGAAGAATTGGTGTATGTTGCTCAACCTCCAGGGTTTGCTGATCATGAGTATCCAGATAGAGTATATCGTTTGAATAAGGCTCTATATGGATTACATCAAGCACCAAGGATGTGGTATGCAACACTATCAACGTATCTACTTGATAATGGATTTACAAGAGGAGCAATTGATAGTACATTGTTTGTAAAATGGAACAAGAAAGACTTTCTATTAGTACAAGTTTATGTTGATGACATTATCTTTGGATCTTCTGATGAAAAGATGTGTCAAGAATTTGAGAAAGTCATGAGAAAAAGGTTTGAGATGTCTGCAATGGGAGAGTTGAAATTCTTCTTAGGGTTACAAGTTGACCAAAAGAAGGATGGCTTCTTTATTCATCAATCTAAATATGTTTATGAGTTATTAGAAAGATTTAAGATGGATGACAGTAAAGTCTACAATACTCCGATTCCAGTTAATCACAAACTAGGTCTGGATACATCGAGTGATCAGGATGTGGATCCTACTCTATATAGGGCCATGATTGGATCACTAATGTATTTGACTGCCTCTAGACCTGACATTATGTTTGCTGTTTGTTTATGCGCAAGATATCAGGCTAATCCGAAAGAGTCACATATGCAGGCTGTTAAACGGATCTTCCGTTACCTCAAAGAGCAACCGAAGCTGGGACTTTGGTATCCAATTGATGGAGACTTAGATCTAGTAGCATATACTGATTCGGATTATGGAGGATGCAATCAAAATAGGAAATCTACGACCGGAGGATGTCAATTCTTAGGAGGTAGATTAGTATCTTGGCAGTGCAAGAAGCAAAGCTCAGTAGCCATTTCTACATGTGAAGCTGAGTATGTTGCAGCTGGCAGCTGTTGTTCTCAAGTTCTTTGGATACAATAGCAACTACGGGATTACGGGTTAAATATAACCAATACTCCTATGATGATTGACAACGAATCTACTACGTCGATCACTAACAATCCTGTGAAGCACAGTAAAACTAAGCACATTGATATTCGACATCATTTTATTAGAGACTGTGCTGAAAAAAAAATGATAAGGTTAGTTAAGGTTCCGACTGCGGATAACTTAGCAGACCTATATACGAAGGCGTTCGACAGAGCAAGATTTGAGACATTAGTTCAACTGAATGGAATGAGAAATCCAGAGTGATTAGTCTTCCAAGGGTATTTTAGTAATAGTTAGTAGTTATTTTTAGTACTTATTAAAAAAAAAAAAGGGGGGGGGGGGCGTATGGCATTCATTTGCTTGTTACCCGAGGGGAATCGCCTCCAATAAAAGAACAACCGAAGTTCTTTTAGAAAAAGCTTTAAGTTTTGGCTGTAAAAACTTGGGAAATGATAGTACATTAGGAGAATGAGCTTAAGAATAATAAATCTAAGTGCTAAGATTGATGTGTTAGTAGATTCCTATAAGTTTCATTAGAATTGCACACTTACCTAGGAGTTTACTTATATTTATCTGATTATACACCTATATCCACTGATAATAACTCGTGTCCTTTCCATAAGTGATAAGAATAACTAAAGTCTATTTAGCTTCATTACATGATATATTGGTAGGCAAATTATTCTTAGATTTATGAGCAACTAAGAAATTCTAATTTTGCGTGCCATATCTTTTGTGAACTGTTATATACTGTATGACTTTTGTCTTAATTGATGAATGATGGTACTACCATACACTGTTACTTTGCATTTATCTACAGATGACAAATAGTTAAAAATATGGTTATTAGTGAAACTAACAGATAACTCTGTTGTACGTGAGTACAGACCTGTTGCCTTTAGTTTTGCCAATAGTCTCAAACTTATTTTAATTATACTAAGGGATCCTCTGTTATACGTGAGTACAGATCTGGAACCACTAGTATCTTTAAAGGATGTTTGATATTTGTCAAAATCTTAATTCAAGTGTATGTTATATGTTTCGAAAAGATACATCATTTAGTAACCTCTACCTTGAAATTTAAAAGATGCAGTGTTATGTGTTTTACTTAAGTTCTTCAGTATATTATATAACAGAACACTTTAGATATTGTTCACATTAATAATAAAAGGTTTGCTCAGAAATCTATGTCTAATTTGTTTATGTGGATCATAATACCGATAATCATCTTGGATTGTTTAAGACATTGGAACATTCACTTTTTGTGAAAAATTGGTTCTAAATATATAAAAAGTTATTTTACTATCAAAGTTATGTCTCGTGGATAAAGGTAAATAAGATATAATGTTATAAATATGAGTTAAATTATGGGTTAAGTTGTGATTTTATTGTGCTTATATGAATTTCATGAGGTATGTATACTAACAATCGTCTTGAATAGTGTTTACCCTTTGAAATTAAATTAAACTAGTTCTCTTATATCCGTGTTGAATAAATGTCTCAACTTCAAGTGAAAAATGATTTATTTATTTTTGACTTGAATTTTGACTTAAGGCCATTTTAATAGTGGTATAAGTTGACTATGCAAAAACATTTATTGTTTTGGCTACATAATTACGAAGATAATTATTTAATTACGTTTTAATTTATACTTTTAATTTAATTCGTATTTTAAACTAATATTGCGAGTTTAACCAGTCAAACTTTGCGAGACGAGTTGAAACATTCGAATCGAGTAAATAGTATAAAAGAAACAAGTTCAACGAACTGACCCACACTTTTCTATTCACTCTGCGAACCGAATCCAAACACCTCTACGAAGTGAATTTGGCGAAACGAACCGAACTCAATTTTCGGTTGATTTCTGATTTTATACAAAGAGGAAGGTGTTTTCGATCTGTTGAACTTACTCATCTTTTCATTACGCATCTATTGAAGTAAGATTCATGACTTTTCACCGTGTAATTTGTGAGAAATTGATCGGTTTACATTTTTGAATGTTTCGGTTTAGTTTATCACGGATTTTGATCAATAAGTGATTTAGAAAACCTAAAACATGCTTACAATGCTTAATCGATGGTTAATGAACATGTTATAATCGATTAATTGCTTCGAAACATATTAAATTGCTAATTTGGTGTTTGAATTCGTTGAGCAGATGGTCCTGCGAACCGAGATCTATCTCGCTTCGCAGCCCGCTCCAACGAACTGAGAATTTGAGTTGACCGAAGCGAGACGAGATTACTCGTTTGACTTGAGTTGACCGAAGCGAGACGAGATTACTCGTTTGACTTGCGTTGACCAAAGTGAAATGAGATTACTCATTAGACTTGAGTTGACCGAAGCGAAACGAGTTCAACTCGTTTGACTTCAGTTGACCGAAGCGAAATGAATTCACTTCGTTTGACTTCGGTTGACCGGAGCGACTCGAGTTCAACTCGCAGAACTTCTGCGAAGCGAGTTGACTTACTTTTTTAATTTTTGTAAATTACAATTTACGATTAACTTTATTTGACTTTGAGAACTGAATTTAATTTGTTGACTTCAGTTGACTTTTTGAAATAAAGTTAAATTTACAATTTAAGAAATATAACTTGTTTTCGATTTGAGAATCGTTTGGTTACAGATAATTAACAAGTTACTCGTTTATATACATATAGACTTAAGAACCTTTGTTTATAAGTTTAAATATGTGTAATATCTTAACAATTTAAATTATTTCATATCGAAAGTCTTCCGACTCATAGCGTAGTCGAGCAGCGTGTCCCGATATTTATCGGCGGTATGATAACTCAAATTGTTTGTCATAGCTAACGAGTTTTATATATAATTTATAGAATATAATTGAACAAGTTAATTCAATTAAGTTTCAGTAAATTATGTTAACAGTTGATAGTATACTTAGACATTTGATGATCTTTTTGATCGTACTACGTTAAAGTTTAAATTATCTAATGCTCGTTAACTTACCCTTTTTGCTATTTGTGTAATTTTGAATTACAGATATGGCTAACAGATCTTTTGAGAAGGGTCACAACATCTTGGTGAATTTAGATGTCAATGAGCGTGGTGCTGAGCGCTTTGACCAGATTTTGACATATTTAGCACGTTCGAGGATTCGATTTGCTATTACTGAGTCACCTCCTCTGAACAGAGATCTTCTTACGCAGTTTTGGACGAACATTCTATATGATGGTGCTGCTAACCCGCCTACTATACGTACAACCGTAAATCAGCATTCGATTTCTTTTACTGCTGATGATTTACGACAGCTACTGCAGCTAGGAACTCTTGAGCTAGAAGCTGGTCCGGCTGCTTATTCAGCTGACTTTATAGAAGGAGCTCTAGGTCGTACAGGTTATTCAGGACCTAGGAGAGGCCGCCAGTTTGTCAAGGCATTCGTACTAGGACAGTGGAGATTTCTTTTTACTGTTATAGTATCTATTTTTGGGAACAAGAAGTCAGGATTAGATGAGCTTAGTCCTGAGTTGATGTCAGCTGTACTGTCACTGGTTTACAATATACAGTTTTTCTTCTTATATCTTTCAGTCCCTCAGAGGACAGATCACCGGAGCTGCTAGGACGTTGTTTATTCTTTATCCTAGATTCTGCATGCTCCTGATTCGAGCTCAAGTTCCAAACTTGCCAGCTTATGCGGCTGATTTTCAAGTTGAGACCATCGGATTGCGTGGTTACAACGCTTGCTTTTTGTTATTCAAGCGTAAAGATGAGACTAAGCCTGAGGCTGCTGATCTTTTTGG